>JASANA010006052.1:0-69983 GCA_030248095.1 Ptycholaimellus sp. GST1_10 | reverse complement strand
CGGAGGCTCCGCCTTTGGAGTTCTGGAACGTCCCAGTTCCTTCCGACTGCCGCTCCATCTCCGACATCCGAGGAGTCATCGTTAGACTCCTCTCCTTGCAGGCGACGGAAGGTTCGCAGGTGGCGTCGCTGGCTGGTGGCTTGACAGGAGCGGAGGCTCCGCCTTTGGAGTTCTGGAACGTCCCAGTTCCTTCCGACTGCCGCTCCATCTCCGACATCCGAGGAGTCATCGTTAGACTCCTCTCCTTGCAGGCGACGGAAGGTTCGCAGGTGGCGTCGCTGGCTGGTGGCTTGACAGGAGCGGAGGCTCCGCCTTTGGAGTTCTGGAACGTCCCAGTTCCTTCCGACTGCCGCTCCATCTCCGACATCCGAGGAGTCATCGTTAGACTCCTCTCCTTGCAGGCGACGGAAGGTTCGCAGGTGGCGTCGCTGGCTGGTGGCTTGACAGGAGCGGAGGCTCCGCCTTTGGAGTTCTGGAACGTCCCAGTTCCTTCCGACTGCCGCTCCATCTCCGACATCCGAGGAGTCATCGTTAGACTCCTCTCCTTGCAGGCGACGGAAGGTTCGCAGGTGGCGTCGCTGGCTGGTGGCTTGACAGGAGCGGAGGCTCCGCCTTTGGAGTTCTGGAACGTCCCAGTTCCTTCCGACTGCCGCTCCATCTCCGACATCCGAGGAGTCATCGTTAGACTCCTCTCCTTGCAGGCGACGGAAGGTTCGCAGGTGGCGTCGCTGGCTGGTGGCTTGACAGGAGCGGAGGCTCCGCCTTTGGAGTTCTGGAACGTCCCAGTTCCTTCCGACTGCCGCTCCATCTCCGACATCCGAGGAGTCATCGTTAGACTCCTCTCCTTGCAGGCGACGGAAGGTTCGCAGGTGGCGTCGCTGGCTGGTGGCTTGACAGGAGCGGAGGCTCCGCCTTTGGAGTTCTGGAACGTCCCAGTTCCTTCCGACTGCCGCTCCATCTCCGACATCCGAGGAGTCATCGTTAGACTCCTCTCCTTGCAGGCGACGGAAGGTTCGCAGGTGGCGTCGCTGGCTGGTGGCTTGACAGGAGCGGAGGCTCCGCCTTTGGAGTTCTGGAACGTCCCAGTTCCTTCCGACTGCCGCTCCATCTCCGACATCCGAGGAGTCATCGTTAGACTCCTCTCCTTGCAGGCGACGGAAGGTTCGCAGGTGGCGTCGCTGGCTGGTGGCTTGACAGGAGCGGAGGCTCCGCCTTTGGAGTTCTGGAACGTCCCAGTTCCTTCCGACTGCCGCTCCATCTCCGACATCCGAGGAGTCATCGTTAGACTCCTCTCCTTGCAGGCGACGGAAGGTTCGCAGGTGGCGTCGCTGGCTGGTGGCTTGACAGGAGCGGAGGCTCCGCCTTTGGAGTTCTGGAACGTCCCAGTTCCTTCCGACTGCCGCTCCATCTCCGACATCCGAGGAGTCATCGTTAGACTCCTCTCCTTGCAGGCGACGGAAGGTTCGCAGGTGGCGTCGCTGGCTGGTGGCTTGACAGGAGCGGAGGCTCCGCCTTTGGAGTTCTGGAACGTCCCAGTTCCTTCCGACTGCCGCTCCATCTCCGACATCCGAGGAGTCATCGTTAGACTCCTCTCCTTGCAGGCGACGGAAGGTTCGCAGGTGGCGTCGCTGGCTGGTGGCTTGACAGGAGCGGAGGCTCCGCCTTTGGAGTTCTGGAACGTCCCAGTTCCTTCCGACTGCCGCTCCATCTCCGACATCCGAGGAGTCATCGTTAGACTCCTCTCCTTGCAGGCGACGGAAGGTTCGCAGGTGGCGTCGCTGGCTGGTGGCTTGACAGGAGCGGAGGCTCCGCCTTTGGAGTTCTGGAACGTCCCAGTTCCTTCCGACTGCCGCTCCATCTCCGACATCCGAGGAGTCATCGTTAGACTCCTCTCCTTGCAGGCGACGGAAGGTTCGCAGGTGGCGTCGCTGGCTGGTGGCTTGACAGGAGCGGAGGCTCCGCCTTTGGAGTTCTGGAACGTCCCAGTTCCTTCCGACTGCCGCTCCATCTCCGACATCCGAGGAGTCATCGTTAGACTCCTCTCCTTGCAGGCGACGGAAGGTTCGCAGGTGGCGTCGCTGGCTGGTGGCTTGACAGGAGCGGAGGCTCCGCCTTTGGAGTTCTGGAACGTCCCAGTTCCTTCCGACTGCCGCTCCATCTCCGACATCCGAGGAGTCATCGTTAGACTCCTCTCCTTGCAGGCGACGGAAGGTTCGCAGGTGGCGTCGCTGGCTGGTGGCTTGACAGGAGCGGAGGCTCCGCCTTTGGAGTTCTGGAACGTCCCAGTTCCTTCCGACTGCCGCTCCATCTCCGACATCCGAGGAGTCATCGTTAGACTCCTCTCCTTGCAGGCGACGGAAGGTTCGCAGGTGGCGTCGCTGGCTGGTGGCTTGACAGGAGCGGAGGCTCCGCCTTTGGAGTTCTGGAACGTCCCAGTTCCTTCCGACTGCCGCTCCATCTCCGACATCCGAGGAGTCATCGTTAGACTCCTCTCCTTGCAGGCGACGGAAGGTTCGCAGGTGGCGTCGCTGGCTGGTGGCTTGACAGGAGCGGAGGCTCCGCCTTTGGAGTTCTGGAACGTCCCAGTTCCTTCCGACTGCCGCTCCATCTCCGACATCCGAGGAGTCATCGTTAGACTCCTCTCCTTGCAGGCGACGGAAGGTTCGCAGGTGGCGTCGCTGGCTGGTGGCTTGACAGGAGCGGAGGCTCCGCCTTTGGAGTTCTGGAACGTCCCAGTTCCTTCCGACTGCCGCTCCATCTCCGACATCCGAGGAGTCATCGTTAGACTCCTCTCCTTGCAGGCGACGGAAGGTTCGCAGGTGGCGTCGCTGGCTGGTGGCTTGACAGGAGCGGAGGCTCCGCCTTTGGAGTTCTGGAACGTCCCAGTTCCTTCCGACTGCCGCTCCATCTCCGACATCCGAGGAGTCATCGTTAGACTCCTCTCCTTGCAGGCGACGGAAGGTTCGCAGGTGGCGTCGCTGGCTGGTGGCTTGACAGGAGCGGAGGCTCCGCCTTTGGAGTTCTGGAACGTCCCAGTTCCTTCCGACTGCCGCTCCATCTCCGACATCCGAGGAGTCATCGTTAGACTCCTCTCCTTGCAGGCGACGGAAGGTTCGCAGGTGGCGTCGCTGGCTGGTGGCTTGACAGGAGCGGAGGCTCCGCCTTTGGAGTTCTGGAACGTCCCAGTTCCTTCCGACTGCCGCTCCATCTCCGACATCCGAGGAGTCATCGTTAGACTCCTCTCCTTGCAGGCGACGGAAGGTTCGCAGGTGGCGTCGCTGGCTGGTGGCTTGACAGGAGCGGAGGCTCCGCCTTTGGAGTTCTGGAACGTCCCAGTTCCTTCCGACTGCCGCTCCATCTCCGACATCCGAGGAGTCATCGTTAGACTCCTCTCCTTGCAGGCGACGGAAGGTTCGCAGGTGGCGTCGCTGGCTGGTGGCTTGACAGGAGCGGAGGCTCCGCCTTTGGAGTTCTGGAACGTCCCAGTTCCTTCCGACTGCTGCTCCATCTCCGACATCCGAGGAGTCATCGTTAGACTCCTCTCCTTGCAGGCGACGGAAGGTTCGCAGGTGGCGTCGCTGGCTGGTGGCTTGACAGGAGCGGAGGCTCCGCCTTTGGAGTTCTGGAACGTCCCAGTTCCTTCCGACTGCCGCTCCATCTCCGACATCCGAGGAGTCATCGTTAGACTCCTCTCCTTGCAGGCGACGGAAGGTTCGCAGGTGGCGTCGCTGGCTGGTGGCTTGACAGGAGCGGAGGCTCCGCCTTTGGAGTTCTGGAACGTCCCAGTTCCTTCCGACTGCCGCTCCATCTCCGACATCCGAGGAGTCATCGTTAGACTCCTCTCCTTGCAGGCGACGGAAGGTTCGCAGGTGGCGTCGCTGGCTGGTGGCTTGACAGGAGCGGAGGCTCCGCCTTTGGAGTTCTGGAACGTCCCAGTTCCTTCCGACTGCCGCTCCATCTCCGACATCCGAGGAGTCATCGTTAGACTCCTCTCCTTGCAGGCGACGGAAGGTTCGCAGGTGGCGTCGCTGGCTGGTGGCTTGACAGGAGCGGAGGCTCCGCCTTTGGAGTTCTGGAACGTCCCAGTTCCTTCCGACTGCCGCTCCATCTCCGACATCCGAGGAGTCATCGTTAGACTCCTCTCCTTGCAGGCGACGGAAGGTTCGCAGGTGGCGTCGCTGGCTGGTGGCTTGACAGGAGCGGAGGCTCCGCCTTTGGAGTTCTGGAACGTCCCAGTTCCTTCCGACTGCCGCTCCATCTCCGACATCCGAGGAGTCATCGTTAGACTCCTCTCCTTGCAGGCGACGGAAGGTTCGCAGGTGGCGTCGCTGGCTGGTGGCTTGACAGGAGCGGAGGCTCCGCCTTTGGAGTTCTGGAACGTCCCAGTTCCTTCCGACTGCCGCTCCATCTCCGACATCCGAGGAGTCATCGTTAGACTCCTCTCCTTGCAGGCGACGGAAGGTTCGCAGGTGGCGTCGCTGGCTGGTGGCTTGACAGGAGCGGAGGCTCCGCCTTTGGAGTTCTGGAACGTCCCAGTTCCTTCCGACTGCCGCTCCATCTCCGACATCCGAGGAGTCATCGTTAGACTCCTCTCCTTGCAGGCGACGGAAGGTTCGCAGGTGGCGTCGCTGGCTGGTGGCTTGACAGGAGCGGAGGCTCCGCCTTTGGAGTTCTGGAACGTCCCAGTTCCTTCCGACTGCCGCTCCATCTCCGACATCCGAGGAGTCATCGTTAGACTCCTCTCCTTGCAGGCGACGGAAGGTTCGCAGGTGGCGTCGCTGGCTGGTGGCTTGACAGGAGCGGAGGCTCCGCCTTTGGAGTTCTGGAACGTCCCAGTTCCTTCCGACTGCTGCTCCATCTCCGACATCCGAGGAGTCATCGTTAGACTCCTCTCCTTGCAGGCGACGGAAGGTTCGCAGGTGGCGTCGCTGGCTGGTGGCTTGACAGGAGCGGAGGCTCCGCCTTTGGAGTTCTGGAACGTCCCAGTTCCTTCCGACTGCCGCTCCATCTCCGACATCCGAGGAGTCATCGTTAGACTCCTCTCCTTGCAGGCGACGGAAGGTTCGCAGGTGGCGTCGCTGGCTGGTGGCTTGACAGGAGCGGAGGCTCCGCCTTTGGAGTTCTGGAACGTCCCAGTTCCTTCCGACTGCCGCTCCATCTCCGACATCCGAGGAGTCATCGTTAGACTCCTCTCCTTGCAGGCGACGGAAGGTTCGCAGGTGGCGTCGCTGGCTGGTGGCTTGACAGGAGCGGAGGCTCCGCCTTTGGAGTTCTGGAACGTCCCAGTTCCTTCCGACTGCCGCTCCATCTCCGACATCCGAGGAGTCATCGTTAGACTCCTCTCCTTGCAGGCGACGGAAGGTTCGCAGGTGGCGTCGCTGGCTGGTGGCTTGACAGGAGCGGAGGCTCCGCCTTTGGAGTTCTGGAACGTCCCAGTTCCTTCCGACTGCCGCTCCATCTCCGACATCCGAGGAGTCATCGTTAGACTCCTCTCCTTGCAGGCGACGGAAGGTTCGCAGGTGGCGTCGCTGGCTGGTGGCTTGACAGGAGCGGAGGCTCCGCCTTTGGAGTTCTGGAACGTCCCAGTTCCTTCCGACTGCCGCTCCATCTCCGACATCCGAGGAGTCATCGTTAGACTCCTCTCCTTGCAGGCGACGGAAGGTTCGCAGGTGGCGTCGCTGGCTGGTGGCTTGACAGGAGCGGAGGCTCCGCCTTTGGAGTTCTGGAACGTCCCAGTTCCTTCCGACTGCCGCTCCATCTCCGACATCCGAGGAGTCATCGTTAGACTCCTCTCCTTGCAGGCGACGGAAGGTTCGCAGGTGGCGTCGCTGGCTGGTGGCTTGACAGGAGCGGAGGCTCCGCCTTTGGAGTTCTGGAACGTCCCAGTTCCTTCCGACTGCCGCTCCATCTCCGACATCCGAGGAGTCATCGTTAGACTCCTCTCCTTGCAGGCGACGGAAGGTTCGCAGGTGGCGTCGCTGGCTGGTGGCTTGACAGGAGCGGAGGCTCCGCCTTTGGAGTTCTGGAACGTCCCAGTTCCTTCCGACTGCTGCTCCATCTCCGACATCCGAGGAGTCATCGTTAGACTCCTCTCCTTGCAGGCGACGGAAGGTTCGCAGGTGGCGTCGCTGGCTGGTGGCTTGACAGGAGCGGAGGCTCCGCCTTTGGAGTTCTGGAACGTCCCAGTTCCTTCCGACTGCCGCTCCATCTCCGACATCCGAGGAGTCATCGTTAGACTCCTCTCCTTGCAGGCGACGGAAGGTTCGCAGGTGGCGTCGCTGGCTGGTGGCTTGACAGGAGCGGAGGCTCCGCCTTTGGAGTTCTGGAACGTCCCAGTTCCTTCCGACTGCCGCTCCATCTCCGACATCCGAGGAGTCATCGTTAGACTCCTCTCCTTGCAGGCGACGGAAGGTTCGCAGGTGGCGTCGCTGGCTGGTGGCTTGACAGGAGCGGAGGCTCCGCCTTTGGAGTTCTGGAACGTCCCAGTTCCTTCCGACTGCCGCTCCATCTCCGACATCCGAGGAGTCATCGTTAGACTCCTCTCCTTGCAGGCGACGGAAGGTTCGCAGGTGGCGTCGCTGGCTGGTGGCTTGACAGGAGCGGAGGCTCCGCCTTTGGAGTTCTGGAACGTCCCAGTTCCTTCCGACTGCCGCTCCATCTCCGACATCCGAGGAGTCATCGTTAGACTCCTCTCCTTGCAGGCGACGGAAGGTTCGCAGGTGGCGTCGCTGGCTGGTGGCTTGACAGGAGCGGAGGCTCCGCCTTTGGAGTTCTGGAACGTCCCAGTTCCTTCCGACTGCTGCTCCATCTCCGACATCCGAGGAGTCATCGTTAGACTCCTCTCCTTGCAGGCGACGGAAGGTTCGCAGGTGGCGTCGCTGGCTGGTGGCTTGACAGGAGCGGAGGCTCCGCCTTTGGAGTTCTGGAACGTCCCAGTTCCTTCCGACTGCCGCTCCATCTCCGACATCCGAGGAGTCATCGTTAGACTCCTCTCCTTGCAGGCGACGGAAGGTTCGCAGGTGGCGTCGCTGGCTGGTGGCTTGACAGGAGCGGAGGCTCCGCCTTTGGAGTTCTGGAGCGTCCCAGTTCCTTCCGACTGCCGCTCCATCTCCGACATCCGAGGAGTCATCGTTAGACTCCTCTCCTTGCAGGCGACGGAAGGTTCGCAGGTGGCGTCGCTGGCTGGTGGCTTGACAGGAGCGGAGGCTCCGCCTTTGGAGTTCTGGAACGTCCCAGTTCCTTCCGACTGCTGCTCCATCTCCGACATCCGAGGAGTCATCGTTAGACTCCTCTCCTTGCAGGCGACGGAAGGTTCGCAGGTGGCGTCGCTGGCTGGTGGCTTGACAGGAGCGGAGGCTCCGCCTTTGGAGTTCTGGAACGTCCCAGTTCCTTCCGACTGCCGCTCCATCTCCGACATCCGAGGAGTCATCGTTAGACTCCTCTCCTTGCAGGCGACGGAAGGTTCGCAGGTGGCGTCGCTGGCTGGTGGCTTGACAGGAGCGGAGGCTCCGCCTTTGGAGTTCTGGAGCGTCCCAGTTCCTTCCGACTGCCGCTCCATCTCCGACATTCGAGGAGTCATCGTTAGACTCCTCTCCTTGCAGGCGACGGAAGGTTCGCAGGTGGCGTCGCTGGCTGGTGGCTTGACAGGAGCGGAGGCTCCGCCTTTGGAGTTCTGGAACGTCCCAGTTCCTTCCGACTGCCGCTCCATCTCCGACATCCGAGGAGTCATCGTTAGACTCCTCTCCTTGCAGGCGACGGAAGGTTCGCAGGTGGCGTCGCTGGCTGGTGGCTTGACAGGAGCGGAGGCTCCGCCTTTGGAGTTCTGGAACGTCCCAGTTCCTTCCGACTGCTGCTCCATCTCCGACATCCGAGGAGTCATCGTTAGACTCCTCTCCTTGCAGGCGACGGAAGGTTCGCAGGTGGCGTCGCTGGCTGGTGGCTTGACAGGAGCGGAGGCTCCGCCTTTGGAGTTCTGGAACGTCCCAGTTCCTTCCGACTGCCGCTCCATCTCCGACATCCGAGGAGTCATCGTTAGACTCCTCTCCTTGCAGGCGACGGAAGGTTCGCAGGTGGCGTCGCTGGCTGGTGGCTTGACAGGAGCGGAGGCTCCGCCTTTGGAGTTCTGGAACGTCCCAGTTCCTTCCGACTGCTGCTCCATCTCCGACATCCGAGGAGTCATCGTTAGACTCCTCTCCTTGCAGGCGACGGAAGGTTCGCAGGTGGCGTCGCTGGCTGGTGGCTTGACAGGAGCGGAGGCTCCGCCTTTGGAGTTCTGGAACGTCCCAGTTCCTTCCGACTGCCGCTCCATCTCCGACATCCGAGGAGTCATCGTTAGACTCCTCTCCTTGCAGGCGACGGAAGGTTCGCAGGTGGCGTCGCTGGCTGGTGGCTTGACAGGAGCGGAGGCTCCGCCTTTGGAGTTCTGGAACGTCCCAGTTCCTTCCGACTGCCGCTCCATCTCCGACATCCGAGGAGTCATCGTTAGACTCCTCTCCTTGCAGGCGACGGAAGGTTCGCAGGTGGCGTCGCTGGCTGGTGGCTTGACAGGAGCGGAGGCTCCGCCTTTGGAGTTCTGGAACGTCCCAGTTCCTTCCGACTGCCGCTCCATCTCCGACATCCGAGGAGTCATCGTTAGACTCCTCTCCTTGCAGGCGACGGAAGGTTCGCAGGTGGCGTCGCTGGCTGGTGGCTTGACAGGAGCGGAGGCTCCGCCTTTGGAGTTCTGGAACGTCCCAGTTCCTTCCGACTGCTGCTCCATCTCCGACATCCGAGGAGTCATCGTACAAATTCCTTTCCTTCTTGGACCAAGCCTCAATTATCTTCTTCTTTTCATCGTCTTTGCAGTCTTTTTTTAGTCATTCCTCTGAAAGCTTAACTTAACTTGGCTAGATTTATATTAGTTGGTGGTAAGAAATGAAATGAAGGTAGCTGCAGAAACTGCCGAGCAGACGCAACGACCACCCCTCCATCCACGACAACGGCGATGGCTCAGTCACCGTCAAGTATCAGCCGAAGGAGAAAGGACAGCACGAGATGAGCCTCACGCATCGCGGACAGCACCTCCAAGGTACACCACTGCTATCCTCAGAAATACCTAGGTGTAGACCAATAAAGCTCTTGAGGCTCCCCATTCGCTTTCTACGTGGACACGGCAGCAGAGGGCTTCGTGAGCGCCTTCGGACCAGGCCTCAGCTACGGCGCCGTTGGAGAACCCGCCGCTTTCACCGTCTCTGCCAAGGAAGCTGGACCTGGTCCCTTCCTATTCTTACTTTTATCACCCCCAATTTTATTTCATCTGACCTCCTGACTTAGTCCCACTAACCAATAACCAGAGAGCAGTTCATTTACTCAAAATTGGAGGCGGAAGCGACTCCACTTCCGGAAGCAGCTCCTATAGCTGTTCATTTAGTTCCTTCCAATTTTGAGTAAATGAGCAAGCTCCTGCTGCTTCCAATAGTGGAAGTGACCTGTTCATTTTCAAATTGGAAGTGGAGTCGCTACCGCTTCCAAAGCGGAAGCGGAAGGGACTTCTGTTCAATTACTCAAAATTGGAGGTGGAAGCGACTCCGCTTCCACCTGTAAAGTAGAAGGGACTTGTTCATTTACTCCAAATTGGAGGTGGAAGCGTAGCCGCCTCCACCCTAAAATTGGAGGCAATATAAAGCTACCTCCAATTTTGACTAAGTCCCTTCCGAATGGTTAAAACCAAGCATGATTGTTTTCTACTGGCTGTATATGTAATCGTTGATAAATAATACCACAATAAATGAGTGTACCTATTGCATGTTCACTTCCATGATGTAATTCTGCAGCATTATTACTCTAAATTTTGCCTTTTTCTAATGCTCATAAAATGTCTCAGGAAAACTTGATAGTTCAATTTCTGTAAGTCCTTAATTAGTGTACCGATTTTCAGATTCCAATTCCTAGATTCAGCCGATTTATGGATGAATGCCAAGTCAAAATCAAAATTTCAATCAATCATAACCAATCATAATTTCAAAATCCGTTAACTTGATGGCACAATTTCTGAGTATTTTACTTCTGAAACCATATATTGAATGAACCAAAGAGTTGGAATCTGCAAATTCGTACACTAATTAAGGACTTACAGAAAATGAACTACAGAGTTTTCCTGAGCCGTTTTATGACCATTAGAAAAGGCAAAATGTAGAGCAATAATGCTGTGCTGGTTGTATGTGTATTTGTTGTCCTTTTTCAATGCAATGGATATTAAAGAGAAACAGTAATAAGGAGGCATATCAAATTCCACTGCCAATTAAATAGAAAATGAATAAGATCCAGCTGCTTCCCGTGTGAAAATGAACAAGCCCCTTCCGCTTTTAGACGAAAATGAATGAGTCCCTGCTACTTCTGATTCCGCCTGGCAGCAGGAACTAAATGGATGAGTGCCTTCCAGAAGCAGCAGGGTAGCTGTTTCCGGAAGCGGCAGCGTAGCCGCCTCACATTTTAAATGAAAATGAACTTCTCTCAGAGAGGCCAATTCTAAGAAGGCATTCCAGGCCATCAATCGGAGATGATGCGTAAGTTGAGCTAGGCTGCATGATATAAAGGCTAAAAGTGGGCCTCCAAAAGCTGGCTAGAAAATCGGCCAACGTGGACTAGACTTATTCGGATCGTAGATGTCGGATAGCTTAACCATTATCAGCGGGAAATGCTAATCTTCCTGTTTTTTCAGGCGGTCTCTCTGTATCTGTGGAAGGACCTGCCAAGGCTGAAATCAAGTAAGTATTTAAGAATTGCAAAATGGACTGAAAGTGGCTTGAAGAGTGTTTGTATGGGTGAGAAAATGGAGTTTACAGGTGTGCGGACAACAAAGACGGCACATGCTCGGTGTCCTGGGTTCCGCCGGCGCCCGGGGAGTACCGCGTCCACGTCCGCTTCTCCGACAAGGAGATCAACGGCTCTCCCTTCACTGCCCGCATCGCTGGTGCTCAGCGCAAGTACTCACAGCTTTCCGTTGGCTCCACCAGTGAGGTACACCTTTTTCATTTCAAATATTGATTTCATAATTTTTCACGTTTCTGTAATCCGTCTCTTGTTGAGAGGAGGTCAGAATATTCATAAACTCAAACAAAGAATCTGTCCGTGTGATGAAATTAATGTTTTACTCTTGCTCCTTTGCAAGACTCGGTCAAGAAGCTCCAGCCGACAACCCTCCATCACCTCCCAGACATCCAGCATCCTATCCATCCCCAACTCACACTCCTTCAAGCTGGAGCGGAACCCCCTCGGCCGCTACAAAGCCACCAGCATCGACCACGGGCGAAATGCTCGCCTCCTCCAACGACAGGCATCCGAAGAACGGCGCCCCTCCATGAGCTTTCACGGGGACACCAGGCGACGCCCCTCCGTGGACTGGTCCAAGGCACTGCAGCGCAGTCGGAGCGCCTATCGATCGCCTTCCATCGACTCCCCGGACGACTTCTCCTTGGAGGAGTCCATGGCCTTCCTGCGCCCCAGCCACTTCACCGAGTCCATCCGCATCCACAACCCCGCCCACTCCTCCCCCAGCCCCATTCACTCCGCCAAGTCCGCCCTGAAGAAGGCCAAGCAAGTGCGCATCCAGTCCCGTCCGCCCAGCCCCAGACTGCAGCACTGGCACCGGGACTCCAGCTTCCAGCAGGAGGGCTCGAGCGGGGAGGAGGAAATCCCGATCCTGTCCCGGCGGACCTCGATGG
The DNA here is from genome assembly GCA_030248095.1 of Ptycholaimellus sp. GST1_10. Lineage (NCBI taxonomy): Eukaryota > Metazoa > Nematoda > Chromadorea > Chromadorida > Chromadoridae > Ptycholaimellus > Ptycholaimellus sp. GST1_10. The sequence goes on along the minus strand of JASANA010006052.1, from coordinate 58,281 downwards.
CGGACATCGGTGAGGGCTGGCAGACCAGCAGACTGCTCACCAACGTCACCGAGTACCGCGGCACCAGACATCATCGCGGCAGTCTCGCCGACATCCTACTGCCCCCTCAGTCCAAGCCACAGGGTCAACTGAGCCAGGCCTGGACTACCCAGAGTGGCCGACACTCTTACAGAGGCGTTAGGGACGGCTTGCCCAGAATGCATCTAATCCAGCACTTCTGTCTTCGATGGCAATCATCTTGGATTGCCAAATCCAATATCCCAGATTGAATTAAGCCAGGCTCGGAGTGTGCTCCTGAGCAAAGCGAGATGTGGGGATGAGGAAGAGGAAAGGGATTGATGGGTGCAGGTGAGTCTGCGCGTGGCGGAGCAGGACATCAAAGGCCTCAGCGCCTCCATCCTCAGTCCATCCGGCGTCGAGGAGCCCTGCTTCATCCGTAAGCTGGAGGAGGGACATCTCGGTAATTTGCTCTCCATTTTTCAATCACCTTGGCTTCCCTCTCCTTCGTTGCTTCAAGCCAGCGATTGTAGGCCATCAGCTGATTTGTAAGCTTTCATTTTGCTCAGAAGCTTGCCCAGCAATTTAAGCCAGAAATTTATTCTCCAGATGACAAGGAGGAAATGAAGGATTTGATCGTGAAGCAGAAAGAATTGTAGGCATCTCGTTCACGCCTAGAGAGGTTGGCGAGCACCTGGTGTCGGTCAAGAAACGCGGCGTCCTCATTCCCAATGCACCCTTCAAAATCCAGGTTCTCAAAGGCTATTCAATTTCAGAGAATTGCAGAAATTGTTCTCTATAATGTAGTTCCTGAAAAAAGACAAGATGGTAAGATCCTTTACAAGATCCCCAAGGCGCTGTTGTAGATGAAAGTGGTGAAATGGGAAGTGGAGGAAAAAGAGTTTGAGGTGGGGGAGAAGGAGGTTGGGGATGCGGGGAAGGTGGCGGTGTCCGGCTCTGCTTTGACCTCCGCTCGCACCCAACAGTTCAACGAGTTCCTCGTCGACACTCGAAACGCCGGTTAACTCTCTACCATACCCTTTCATTTCAGCAAAATATTTCAGAACAGTTTTAGTTGCCTAAAAATGTTTTTGTTTTTTTTGAAAAGGAGTGCATTGGTTGAGGCTTCGGTGGCCTAAGCGTGTCGCTGGAGGGGCCGAGCAAAGCAGAGATCCAGTGCCGGGACAACAAGGACGGCACCTGTGCCATCCTCTACAAGCCCACCGAACCCGGCATCTACGTCCTCGGCCTCAAGTTCGCCGACCATCACGTTCCAGGATCTCCCTTCACCATTCAAACTGCCGGACGAGGCCTCGCCACCCAGTCTGAGAAGGTTGCCAAAAAACCTCACCAAATACCACAAATAGCAGCAGCCGCCAAGCTCACAATGGGGCTTATAAAAGCCAAGAATGCGGGATGAGTGGAATGGAAAGAATTGGGTGGTGCAGATATCGACGGACAGGGCGGCCCCTTCGCGGGTGGAGCCGGGTAAGGAGTGCGAGCTCTGCGTCCGCCTCCCCGGCGTCAGCCTCCTCGACCTCAGCGCCAAGATGCTGGACGCCGCCGGACGCAGCGAGGCCGTCGAGGTCTCCGACGCCGGCGACGGACTCTTCATCCTACGCTTCACCCCCACCACCACCGGCGTCCATGCCATCAGCGTCCTACATCGCAGGCACCACGTCGCTGGTATCTCCAGCCCAACACCCTGCCGCATTGCTCTAGCACATTCTGTTGCAGGAAGTCCGTTCCAGTTCACGGTGGGTGCTTTTGGCGAGGGCGGGTCGCACAAGGTGAGAGCGGGGGGAGCTGGGCTGCTGAGGGGCGCTGTGGGGGAGCAGAACAGCTTCAACCTCTACACACGCGAGGCCGGCGCCGGCAACATCTCCATCGCCATCGAGGGGCCCGCCAAGGCACGCATGGACTTCAAAGACCACAAGGACGGTTAGACTACCCCAATGCCGATGGATGGAGGGCAGAGAGGGCAGAGAGAGGGAATGCAGGGAACTGCTACGTGGTGTACTCGGTGACGAAGCCGGGAGACTACGTCATCTCCATCAAGTTCAACGAGGAACACATTCCGGACAGTCCCTACCGCGTCTACGTTTCCCCGCAGGCAGGACAGGCCCGCAAACTCTCACTCTCCTCACTGCCTCAACGCGTCATGGTTACAATTCCCATTTGCTCTCCTACATCCCTTATTGGCTCGGAATTGACGCCAAAATTTTGGCAAGAATGGTTTTGGCCATTGTAAGGAGTTTAGTCTGAAACTGTGTGGAGATAAAGGGTGAATTTGAAGCTGAATAAGCCGGTGACGCTGACGGTGCAAGCGAACGGAGCGAAGGGGCATCTGGACGCCAAGGCCGTCACACCCTCCGGCGCCCAGGAGGACTGCTTCATCACCCCAATCGACGACGGGGATGCCTACGCTGTTCGCTTCATACCCAAAGAAAGGTAGGCCTCCTAGCCCCCCCCCCCCCCTTCCCACCAGTCTTTTAATGACCTTGCCTGATGGCCGGATAAGACGGTGAGGAGGAAGAAGGGTGATGAATTGCAGCGGGGTGCACCTGGTGCACATCCTGCTGGAGGGCCAGGCGATGGGTGAGTCTCCGTTCCGCCTGCGGGTGGGCGGCGCAGGGGAGGAGGTTGACCCCGCCGCCGTGGCAGCCTCCGGGGCTGGCCTCCGCAGCGCTGTCGTGGGCCAAAAGGCGGACTTCGTCATCGACACCTGCAACGCCGGCGCCGGCACCCTCCAGTGCACCATGGACGGGCCCAGCAAGGTTGGACCTGCCAAGCAACACTGCAAACAAATCTACTTATAGGCTGTGAAGTGAGAGTTGAAAGAAAGAGAAGGGTAAATTGAAGGTGTCGCTGGACGCATACGAAGTGGACGTGGGCTACAAAGTGCGCTACACTCCACTGGCTGCTGGCACCTACTTCGCCGCCATCAAGTACAACGGCATCCACGTCCCTGGCTCCCCCTTCAAGATCAACGTCACCGGCGGTTCCATCAGCACATCATCACCCCTCTTCTCTCCCACTCTCCTACTAACGCCCGCTTCTAGGCTCACCTGTCCGGAGCAACGGGATGACGGAAAAATCGGTAGTGAAGATGGAAACGGTGGCCAAGTCTGGGCGCAGCAATTCCGACGCTTTCCAGTTCAAGGTCTCTGTATTCATTTCAAGCTTTGCATTCGTCATATTTCAGGCCAATAAGAACCTGCTGTGTGCAATACAATGAAAAAAATAATTAAAATTGGAAAAAGTAAAAAAATAATGAGAATTAGTTGCAGGGCGATGCAAGTCGGTGCACAGCCTCGGGGTTGGGACTTCGGCAGGCTGTAGTTGGGCGCTCGGCAGAGTTCAGCGTGGACACCTCAAAGGCGGGGCAGGACCTACTCTGGGTCTCCGTTGTCACTCCTAGAGGACCCTCCGATGAAGTCTACGTCAAGCACCAGGGTGGCGGCCTCTACCACGTCAACTACCTTGTCAAGGTCTGTCCTAATCTAATAGACTGTTGGAAAGAAAAGTAAAAGTAAAAGCAAGAAATGAAATGGTGGTTATAGGAGAGGGATTTGAAGGAGAAGGGGCGTTCGTACGTGTTCGTGAAGTACGGCAGTGAGCACATCCCGGGAAGTCCGTTCCAACTGGATGTCTAGACTGGCCTCCCTCCGTTTTTGCCTCCGCCTACCCAACTCCTCCAGCTAGCGTGATATGCTTCAGCAATTCCTAGAATCCGTCATTGGCTGATATCGGTGCTTTTTTCCAGTTGCCTTGGCTCCCACCCTCTGTACATTCTCGCTACTAACTGCCCATGCCACGCTGAAAATTACCGTTATAGCAAGTTAAGGTATTATCGCTTTTCTCTTATTACTCATGGCTTGAAATACTGTGCAAGCTCATAGCACCGCTTGAAATACTGTGCCTTTCTGATATCAATATCCTCGCTAGCAGTTAGACAAATGTCATTATAGTGATATCTTCATTATATGCTCTTTTACTTCTCTTTTAACCTGCTCATTGCTAAGAAACAATAATCCGAACCATAGCCAAGAAAAAATACCTTTAGAACATGTATTTTCTTTCACACAGCATTCACTTAGGGCAAACAAGCTTTCTTCAAACCGTTGCAAGGAGCAAAGAAGAAAAGATGTGAGAAAAAAGGTGCAACATATGGAGCATAAGGGCTGGAAGAAGTGTGCGGGAAACGTGCTCCTGTCCGTAGCACTGGTGACACAGGCGGAGTTCGGCTTAGGTTGCTGAGAGCTGTCAGCTGCCCTCCCGTTCGCATTGCATCAAAGCAGGCTCCTCTCAGGGGATGTGGAACATGCTACGGCTTCTCATCCTCCTCTGCACCTTCAAGGTTCTCCCACCAGCCACTCCTCAAATGGTCAACAGCCTGGCACACTGAAGGCTGGCCTGGCCCTCATCGAGGGCATGCCGGAAGAGGGGGTGGCCAAGGAGCTGGTGGTCCCCAGATTTCTGGCTGACAGACTCCTGGTCCGCCAGTTTCACCCTCCCTCCGATAGCTGGGGAAGATAGTGAGGCGTTGAAGGGGAGAGATGGAGGGGGCGTGGGGCGTGAGAAGCGATCGGTGGGTGATGACGGTGTGCCGCTGTGTTTCTGGTACCATTCCGAGCAGCAGCCCGGCTACAGCGTCAGGCGAGTTCAGACGCTGTACAGCGGAGACCTCGTCTTCTTCGCCACTCCCGAGAAAGCCCCGGTTGGCCCAGACTATTCAGGCTGGAATGCTGGAGGGAGGATCTTCCTAGGGTCGCAATTTGGGCCAGCTGGACAGCGTGGCGGCGTTGGAGCGACGATTGGGAGAGCTGAAGACATCAAAGGTGGTCACGGTGAAGGAGAAGATCTGGGAGACGGTGAACTCGGAGGGCTGCTGGGATGGCATCATCTACGATCGCCCCTGTCGACAGGTGCGCGGCGGAAACTGGGATGTGGAACCCTGTCCCGACAATACCCCGCCCAGGTTCTCCTTTTCACCATTTAGCCGATGCTGATAAGCTCTGCTTTCAATCTCAATCTCATTTCTAACTTTCAGCCCTTTATGGGAAGTTGGGTTGCCATCAAAGGGGGGCAAAGCTAGCATTGAGGCTGTAGAAGGAGAAGAAAGGGTGGATGTAAGTTGAGGTGCGGGGCGAATGGTGGCTGTGGAGCGAACAGCTATTGCTCAGAGGAGCTGGCCAATCGCTGTGTTTGTGAGCGCGGCTTCTACCGAGCCCCCGGCAACCCTGTTCATGCCCCCTGCAAACGTTCCCTCTCCCATCCTTTGCTCTGTTCCAGCTGCTATGCTTCCAATTGCAGAGAAAATATGTGGCTGTCCTCAAAACAATTAGCGCTAAAAGAGAATGAAAATAGCACCAGCCTCGTCCTACATTTTTTCTCCCAATTACTCTATCTGCTCCTTTTCAACCTTAGTTGACCAGTTGATGCACTGAAGAAGAATTTTCCGCATAAAAACACTGAATAAAGAACTAAGATGAAACTTTGAACTGACATAAAGTTTTTAAATTCTTTTTTAAATTTCTACTTTCACAGAAAACCATCAAAATTTAAGCATCAATGATTATGAAAAATTGCGGCAAACGTTCAAGACCTCAAAGCTGCAAGCTAGAACAAGGAAATATCGGCTATCGCCAATAGATGCGCGGCCGTCTTGACACTTAACAGGGTTTGTTTCAGTTCGTTTTAATGAATGAATGTTTACTTCGGATGAACCGGGAATGAGTGCAGTGACAAAATAAAGCACTGCACAGAATTGTAGTAGGAAAAATGACAGCTAGAGATTCGTTTCACAGTTTGGAGGAAATTTAGGTAAGGAATGCTTTCTTTGAACCACGAATCATATCCCCAGGAATTTTGTTCAAGGACGAAATGCATCGTTGAGCCATTGCATGTGGAGGTTGATCATGGTTGACCATTGCATGGATTCAGTTTACCACAGCAAAAAAATTTAATTGGTTTAAAACAGAAAAGGAATTTTAGGTCTCGTTTTGGTTTCTGAGGCTTTTAAACCTAAGAATAATACTTTTATTAATTATTACAAGTAAAATTCACATTTTTGAAACAATAAATCCAGAAATAAATGGACTAATTTTTGAGGTTTTTTGACCATAAATCCAGAACAAGTCAAAATTTCGCCGATCCCAAAAAAACGCCCCGAGCCACCACCCAGACTGACCTTCATGCAAAATTTCAGCCCATTTGGTTGAAAAACCGAGGAGTACGGGCTCTGGAACCACATATATATATATATGCGGACAGACGGACGAAAAATGGGGTAACTGTATAAGCGGGCCTTGGCCGCCCGCCGCTCCGGGCAGGGCGCCAGAGCTCCTCCGGCCTCCGGGCACGGGTGCTACGGCCCCTACGCTTCGCCTAGCATGCTTCGCATGCTAGGCTACGCTCCGGGGCCTCCGCACCCATGCCCTACGGCCTCCGGAGCTCTGACTGCCCTACCCTCCGCGGCAGGTGGCCTGCGGCCGCACAAAAATTTCAGTTAAACAATTTAGCAAAGTACTAATTAATGCCTATTGCCAATTCTTGCGCTTTTGCGCTCTTCCACTCAACTGTAAATCCCTTCTTTTAAATTTACAATATCTAAGAAAGAATACACTGGTGTAGTCTTTCTAAATTTAAGCTCCGAATGTTGAATATTTATTCAACTAGGTTATTTCAATACTTACTTAAAATACTTGCTGCTTAATTTAGTTTTTATTTATTGCTTAATTCCAGGACAAAGTCTGGTTTTATTATGCCCGAACAAAACAATACGTTACCTAAAATATGGCCACAGGTTTCTACTGCAACCTCAAGCCGCAAGCAGCCTTTGATTGTGACAGGAGTATCCCATGAGACTCATAGCCAGGTTAAGCCCGGCCAGGGTAATTAAACTCTTAAAAATACTACCCTACAAATAAAGAGTCTTTGGCCATGGGTTCCTGCTGTAACCTCAAGCCGCAAGCAGCCTTTGATCGTGACAGGAGTATCCCATGAGACTCATAGCCAGGTTAAGCCCGGCCAGGGTAATTAAACTCTTAAAAATACTACCCTACAAATAAAGAGTCTTTGGCCATGGGTTCCTGCTGTAACCTCAAGCCGCAAGCAGCCTTTGATCGTGACAGGAGTATCCCATGAGACTCTTAGCCAGGTTAAGCCCGGCCAGGATAATTTAATGACTTAGAAAATAAAAATCTAATCAAAAATCCTTAACCTACGTTGTCTAACTATAAATATAATCAGGAATGTACCGCCCCCCTATAGGGGGGGATAGAACCTGATTCGTTCCCCCCCCCCCCCCCTATAGGGGGGATAGAACCTGATTCGCTCCCCCCCTATGAGGGGGGATAGAACCAGGTTCGCTCCCCTCCTATGAGGGGGGATAGAACCAGGTTCGCTCCCCCCCTATGAGGGGGGATAGAACCAGGTTCATGGAAGTAAGTGTAATTGATTAGAGTGTAGAGACTTTTTCACACTCGTCTACTGTCGAGTGACATTCTGTAATGTGAAATACAGTTGCAACATGCAATGAAAATGTGTAGATGTCGTATAGGAAAGGATTCTGTGGAGAGGGGCAATTCTTGAATTCAACTGCTCCGCAACGTGGCTGAAATGTCTGCAGAAATAAGAACTACATCTGATGGTGGTGGTTTACCTGTTAAGACAGCATTTCTGAAAGACTCGAGAGGGACCATTCCACTTTTGGTCATTTTGGTATATAATTCGTTGGGATTTGATTTGACGGCTCACTCCCAGAATCCCCCCCCCAACGGGGTTGCCCCCCCCAAGCGTTTGCCCCCCTACCGCTGACGTGTCCCCCCCCTCGTACAAATCCCCCCCCCCCCATCGACGAGTCCCCCCCCCCCCCCTAGCATTTTTCTACTTATCTTGAATACAGCTTGGATACTGATTCTGTTTCCCCTCTTAGGCTTAGTCAAAACCCGTGTACACTGTGGCAGTACCAAGTATAGTTGCTTAGAGACCCGCAAACATAGGTGATAAGCTCAAAAAGTACTTGTTTTCTTTTCCAATTGTCCCCCCCCCCCCCAACGAAAATTTTTCCAATTGTCCCCCCCCCCAAACGAAAATTTTTCCAATTGTCCCCCCCCCCAAACGAAAATTTTTCCAATTGTCCCCCCCCCCCAAACGAAAATTTTTCCAATTGTCCCCCCCCCCCCCACAAACGAAAATTTTTCCAATTGTGCCCCCCCCCCCAAATGCCGATTTGTCAATTTGAGCACTGATTGAGCACCTTGCACATCTTATCTTAGGAGCATCTTAGATTTGGGGGGGGGGTTCGACCATGGGGGAGGGGCAGATGCGTTGGGGGGCCGGCATATGCGTTGGGGGGGGGGGGGGGGGACCCCCCCCTTGGGGGGGGGGGGCAAACGCCGTGGGGGGGGATTGTGGGAGTCAGCCGATTTGACCGGATCGATAAAGAAGGACTGGTCGTTGGACTGGTGGAATGAGTGAAGAAGGAACTGTGTGTGGCGAAAGAAGCTGGCCTCTCTGACCATGCCGTACATGTCCAGAGAACAGGCAAAGTCATAGATGATGCACTGTACGAGTTGGAGCTCTTCTCTTGCTGTCCAGGCACATGAATATGCGCAGTACTGGTCGATTTCGTTGCAAATTGGAAGAGATTATAGACAGTCTGAAGAAGTTGCTGTAAAATTTTGATGAATATCTGATTTTTCTTGGAAACCATGCTTGGTAAATGAATAAAACTGCTTCGAATGGCACACCACCACATCAATCTGCCAAAACACCCCAGAAAACCTGAACGATCCATTCTCAGAGATTTGATTGAGCTATATTTTGACTAAAAACATTTAAAATCTGGAACGTGAGGCCTCTGGGTAGAGGAGATCCGCAAACAAAACTCGGAGTCGCACAGCACTTGGGTGGGATAGGGAAGGAAGTGAAGATTGACCAAAAGATGTGAGCTGGTCTCTCCCTGCCGAGGATGCTCTGATAGCCATACATCTGCGGAATGTCACTTGACAGTAGTCGATTGTGAAATAATCTCTACACTGCAATCAACTCCACCCACTCTCCCACGAACCTGGTTCTATCCCCCCTCATAGGAGGGGAGCGAACCTGGTTCTATCCCCCCTCATAGGGGGGGAGCGAACCTGGTTCTATCCCCCCTCATAGGAGGGGAGCGAACCTGGTTCTATCCCCCCTCATAGGGGGGGAGCGAATCAGGTTCTATCCCCCCCTATAGAGGGGCGGGACATGCCTCAATATAATTTATGGTCCCTAATGATCTATGGAGAAAAAGAAAAATATTACAGAAAACGTAAAATATGACTTACTAACCTGGTTGGATCAGCAGTCGGCGCCGTCATCACCAACGACTGCATGTTCCATCAAAACTGTCCCAAAGGGCCATGTTGAGGCCAGAGTCGAATGCAGCGATGTAGATCGTCCGAACGTTGTACAGCTATTATCCTCATCCTCCTGTCATTGATTCTTCCCATTTCCATCGTTGCATCGTTGTGCCACAATACCATCGTTCCTCCTGAATTTCTTGTACCATTGTTCCATTGTTCTATCATTCCAGCATCGAACTGCCCTTTCTTCATTTCCATCGTTCCTTGATTTCTTCATTTCTTTACGCCATTTTTTCCTTGAATGCTCCGTTTCACTTCTCCGTTCTTGTAAAAATTACGATTTCTGACCCCTGTTTGATTAGTATTGTTGTGTATTATAAGTTCATTAATTTATTAATTTGAAAGGCATCATTATTCATTTGATACAATAGATAAATTTGTTTGTTTGAACATTATTGTTGGCTTCTGTGGGGGTGGAAGTTGAAGGAGGGGTGAGGGATGATGCAATCCACGACACACAAGCGCCTTGTCGAAGGGGTGCGAGAGGCGGATGAGGATGGAGACGCGCTTCTTGCTGTGGTGGGCGAGCTTGGCAAAGCTGGTGAAGGTCATGGTGTCGCGCAAGTACAAGATCTCTGCCACCAAGTTTTCTTAGAAGAGGTCTCCAAAGCGTTGCAGGGATAGAGAGAGAGGAGTAGTGTGTGTGGGGCTGAGCACAGGAGGCGAGCTGTGTCTGGGGAGTTGGCGGGAAGGGTCGGGGACCAATGGGCGTGGAGCATACAAAGTGGGGGAGGAGGGAAGGAGCTCTCGCAACGAAGGCTACCGTCTCCGGGTGCCTCCACCCTCCCCGCACTCCTACGCTCTGACAGTGCTCCTGGGCTCTTTTACAGCAAAGCGGAAAAGAGAAAGAATCACCATGCAAGGCATGAACAGGAGGCTAATGGTGAAGAATGCCCTGAAGGCAACAGAAGAGGGCCCTAGACTGAAACTAGGCCACAAGAAAATGCTGAGGCTCACCAAGGGGCTAAAAGGCCTGGAGCAAAACAAAAGATGAAAAGAAAAGGAGGGGTAGGCTGGAGTGGGAAGGGAGAGTGTCAGCAGTAGTCGTGGTCAATGATGGACGGGGGGTGGAAGGCAAGGCCACGTGTGCGGGCGGAACCCGCCAGCTCCCCGCTCAACTCGTCACCGTCCTCCTCGAGCTCTCCAGGGACTGGAAAGTTGCCGGCAGCAGGATCTTGGATGATCTTGGCAGCAGATGAAGGAGTCCTTGCCATGGCGCTGCTGCTCAAACCCACGCTCCACCAACCAGTGCTTGTACTCCAGGCGCCAGCGGCTCCAGAAGATGTCCTGGGAGGTGCTGAGCATGTGAGCGAGGTTGCGCAGGTGGCGTGAGAGGCTCTGAGAGTAGGTGTAGGTCTGGTACTGGGCAAGGTTGAAGCTGGCATCGCCACCAAGGAGATGGGTGGGGGTGAGGGGCTGGAGATTGTCTGGGGTGTTGGTGAGGGGAAGGGGGGGACGGGCGTTGAGGCCGGCCTCAATGTCGGCGAGGAGAGTGAGTAGGGCGAAGTCATCAAGCCGGCTCTTGTAGAGGGCAGGGCGCAGGCTCTTCTTGATGAGGGACACCAATTGCTCCACCACTCCCATCCGCCATGGCACCCAAACTGGGGAGAAGGAGAGCTTGAGCTGATGGTTGGAGGTGAAGGCTTGGAGGGCAGCGATGAGGCCTGTGAAGGCCGTGGCCCTGTCCAGGTAGACAGTGCCTTTGCGCAGCCCATGCTTGGCCCAGAAGCGACGGAGAGCCTCGATGACGGCTTCCGTGGAGTAGGCTTGGAGGAGCTCCAGGTGCACTCCACGGCTGACAGCGCAGGTTAGCAGCAGCACCCATCGCTTCTTGGGCTTGGAGTAGCTGGTGGAGTAGCTCTCAATGGGGCCAAGCTGATCGATGAGAATGTGGGTGAAGGCTGGGAGACTGCACTGGAGTTGGGTGTTGGGGAGGAGGCCAGCAGAGGGCTTGGGCAGTGTAGGGCCATAGAACTTGCACTTGGCACACAACTTGACTGCCTTCTTGACTGCCGCCAGTCCACCCATCAGCCAGCACTGCTCTCGCACACATCCCAGGGTTGTCCGTAGAGGAGGGTGAAGGAGGCGTTGATGCGTCTGAAGGAGGTGGAGTTGAGCAAGGCGGGAGTGACCAGGCAGCAGGTAAGGATTGTGGTCGGTAATGCGGGTGCCCAGGCGAATGATGCCAGCATTGTCCAGGAAGAGGTTGAGAGAGCAGACAATCTTGAAGGGTCGGGTCTTCTTCTATTGCAAGGTCTTGGCAAGGTCTGGCCAGGAACGCATCTGCTCAATCTTCACCAGCCGCATGAACACCATCTCCTTCTCCTGCTCCATTACCTGGCCAGTGTAGCCATGGTTGAGGAGCATGCGAAAGAGGAAGGAGAAGCAGAGAAGTAGGCGGTGAAGAGAGTTGCTGGAGGTGAGGATGCCGTCGATGAACTTGTGATCGAAGATGGGGGTGGTGACGTTGATGCTGATGGCAGCCTGGGGGGTGATGCTGCACTTGATCCCATCTCACTTGTCCTCTGGCACCTTGGCCTCATAGTCCACACCCGCTCTCCAGGCTGGCCACTGCTCCCGGGGTAGATTAAGGAAGTCGGGCCCATTGTGGAAGGTGGAAAGGTCCTTGAAGAGATGGGGCTTGGTGACATAGTTGGCGACGTTGGAGGCAGTAGGCACGAAGTGGCGACTGATGCTGCCCAGCTCTCTGTCCAGCTCCTTCATCTCCTTGACGTGCTTGCACTCATAGGTGTGCAGAGTCCCCCATTCCTCCATCCAGTAGAGCACCGTCTTGGTGTCAATGAAGTGGAAGACTTGGCCTAGCTTGGGCTGGAACTTGCTGGCGATGACAGCAGCTGCTCGCAGACCCAGTAGTGCTCCCCACAACTCGATCTGGGGGATGGTGACAAGGAGGCTCTTCTGGCTCTTGGGCACCAGCCATGAACAGGCATATAGGAAGGAAGGTGGGAAGCTGGCCTGGAGAACATAGAGCAGAAATCCATATGCAGACTTGGAGCCATTGGAGAAGATGACGAGGTCGCAGGGGGCGTCCGGGCTCCGAAACACACTCCGTGACCTGCTCCAGCTCCTTCCGCATCCCCTTCCATCATGCGAGGTAGTCTTGGCCTATCCGCTCCTCCCAGCCATTGAAGGCAACTTGGAAGAGTAGGCGTGGTGCGAGGAGTAGGGGAACGAGGAGTCCAAAGGGGTCATAGATGCAAGAGAAGGTGGAAAGGAGTTGGTGCTTGGTAAGCTTGTCATCAATGATGTTGGAGTAGTCAGGGGCAAAGGGGTGAAAGGTGTCGAGGCTGGTGTTCCAGATGAGACCTAGGTTCTGCACCTCCTGTCGCTCCTCCTGATCCTCCAAGGCAATGTTGTGGAGGGCGCCCAGCAAGTTTGAGCAGAACTGGCGAAGACAAAGCTGAGCCGCAGCGAAGAGCTTCTGCAGGCCTTGAGCTAGGCACGCTCCTTCCTCCTCCTCCCCAAAGCTGAAGATGCCATTGTCCATGTAGAAGTGGTTGGTGAGGGTTTTGAGCTCATCCTGGGTGAGGCCATAGGTGAGGCCAGAGGCGAGGGCGTCCTTGGTCAGCTGGTCGAGGCAGGCGAGTAGGAGGTTGGGGGAGCAGGTGGCGCCCATGACCAATTGGGCAAAGTGGATGCAGCGGAGGTTGGTCTTGGAGAAGGGGCACCAAGGGTCTGCAGGCAGGAGGATACGGAAGGCATCTCGATACTGCTCCTTCACCTCCAGACCATAGAAGTCCACCAAGACATTGGCCACCAGGGCATGCTTGGCCAGGCGAAACTGGAACTGGATGTCCAGAAGGTTGGTGAGGTGGTTGTGGCTGGTGTGGAGGTTGTCATTGAGGCTTTGGCCGTTGCGAGTGGAGGCGGAGCAGTCCAGCACAGGGTGGCACTTGGTGAAGGTGGCGGTGTGCTTGAAGATGGGGTGGTGAGGCAGGTACTGGATCACGGCTCCCGGGGTCTTGGACTCGTCCACCGGCTCCACGATGCCACTCTTCTCGAACTTGTCGAACTCCGCATAGTGTAGCTGCTTCTCCTGAGGCGTGAGCTTGGTCTCCAGACATTGAAGGCAAGCAAAGGCCATCTGCCAGTTGGAGGGGAGACTTGTGGCGCCTGACTTGAAGGGAAGAGAGAGGAGGAAGCGTCAGTCTGTCTTGCGCTGGATGTCGAACTCGGCGGCAAGCTTGCAGTTGTTGCAGATGCCGATCTCATTCTCCTCCAGGTCCATGCTGCAGTCCTCGCACTTGATGGCTGTGTCCTTGCCTCCCAGGCCCACCACCTCCAGTCCCATCTGCATCTCCACCAGCTGATGAAGCAAAGTGGTGGGAGAGGCGAAGTGCAGAGAGCAGGAGGCTGGCAGAGCCTGAGCGATGGTAGAGGCAGGGGCAGGGCCGGAGAGGTGGGTGCCAAAGGCAGAGGTGTAGATGGAGAGTCCCATCATGTCCTGGCAAGGCACTCCTGGGCCCTCAAAGGCGCGTAGGAAGTCCAAGCCGATGAGCATGTCCACGATCTTCTCCTCCTTGTCTCGCATAGGCCAGTTGAGGCCATGATCGAGGAAGGGTTGTGGGGTGAGGTTGATGCCACTGATGGAGATGGGTGTGGTGATGCTCTCTGCGACACAGGCTGTGATCTCCATCATGGACTGGTTGCCGGACAGGAACAGCTTCACCATCTTGGCCTTGAGGTTGCAATGGATGGTGCTGTGGGCGGTGGAGAGCTGTAGGGTGACGGAACCGAAGACCTTGAGTCCGAGGCATTGCACCAGCTCCTCCATGCACCAGGTGTAGCTGGAGCCATTGTCCAGCATCACCGTGCCCGTACTCCACTGCACTCGTCCTAGCACTCCCAAGGAGAAGACGGGATGGATGATGGAGGGAAGCTTGGGCGAGTCTCCAGCTGCGGAGAGGTGGAGATTGGCAGATTGGCCTTGAGCAGAGAGGACGGAGTGGAGGATGGTGTGGGGCAGATCGTTGCACTCTCGGCAGCATCCTCGGTTGCGACACTCGTCCCATCCATGACCTTGGCACAAGCAGTTGTAGCAGAGAGGAATGGCCTTGGCTCTCTGGAGCTTCTTGGCAGGGGTGTCATAGACCTGGCACTTGTGCACCATGTGGTTGCCATTGCAGTGGTGGCAGTGGATGATGGTTACATCAGCTCATCTCCACACTGGCACTGGCTCTTGTCCTTCTGGACTATCTGTGCAGCCAAATCTGCGCACTCCGTGACTTCTGATGCAGTCGAGGCTGGGTCAGAGAAGATAGACGAGCAAGAAACAAATATGGAGCACTGTATCTAAGACGAATCTGGAGTGGCTGAGGACGCAGCTGAGGTGGAAGGACGACTGCGTGGGCCTGGACGGCACCGCCAGCGTCAGCTGCAGCTTGCTAAGGGCCACTTCCTCCTATTGCATCATCATCCAAGATGGCCGCCTATCCTCCAGTCTTGCCACCGACGTTGAGGGCGAAATGCAGCAAGGGCTGCCTGGGCAGGGCGGACGGGGTCCACGCGAAGCAGAGGATCACCTGCGGCAACTGCGCCCAGCACTTCTGCATAGCTCACCTGGACACCTGCTTCAACCCACCGGGCTCTGCCTCTAGCGCTATTTGGGACAAGATGGCTGAGCATTGCGAGGGAGGAACGAAGGTGACGGGATGCTGGATCCTGTGCCCGGGCTGCCAGGAGGCAACGGCGGGGGCGGGTGTGCGGGCGATGGTGGAGCAGATGCTGGATGACGGCGTCGTCGAGCTGGATGGGGACTGGGTGCAGTTCGCCTACGCCCCTCACCCACTACGGCCAGCTCCAGCTAACCCTCAGCTAGCCCCTCCTCCAGCGCCTCAGGCCCCGCAGGGCGGAGTGCAGGGGGATGCGATGGCACAGCTACTCGCGATGATGCAACAGCAGCTTAAGGCCTCGGCGGACCGGGAGGAGTGGCTGATGGCGGAGCTGGCTCGTTTGGCGCGCCCACAGGCACCAGGAGCAGGGGGGCTGGGGGCCCAGCCACTTCCGGGCCAGACGCCGACGGCCCTGCCCAAGCTCAAGGCCAAGTTCCCCGTCTTCGACGGCTCCGACCCTGCAGGCTATGGCCAGTTCCGTAATTAGATCCGGAATTGTTTGGAGGCGAATACGGTGCTGCGGGAAGAGGACAAGTTCACCTACCTCCTGAACAACCTGGACGGGAAAGCGTTGGCCAAGGTGGCCCCGCTGGACCGCCACACCCCGGGGGCCTTCAAGGACGCCGTCGCAGCCCTGGACGACAACTACAATCGCACCGACCTCATCAAGGCAGACCTCTTTCGGCAGCTGGCTGCGATGGGCTCAGTTTCAGCGGAGGATCTGGAAGAGCTGGAGGCCTTCACAGATGAGCTTCGGCTGATCAGCTCGCGGCTGGAGGCCCTGGGCGTGGTGGAGGAGGCGATGGACACGCACTCCTATGGGCTGCTCGCAAAGCTTCCCGCCCCTCTCGTCAAGGACATTCAGCAGAGCCGCATCAGAGCCGGGAAGGTGGTGGTGCCAGGGATGAAAGAGCTGGTCCAGGTGCTGGCCGGGGAGCTGAAGCTGCTTTGGGGCCTGGAGGGCGCAGATGGCTCAGACGGGGCCTACACGACCAGCTTCTTCACGGGCGGCCGCCGGGAGGGCAGGGGGACGAAACGGCTGGATTGCCGAAATGCCCCCATTGCCCACAAGCCTAAAGGGACAGAGCCCCCCTCAGGTGGAAGCCGAGGGAAGCAGTGCGCCTTCTGCGGGGGCACTCACTGGGCACAGCAGTGCCAGGTGCTGAAGACGCCAGCGGAGTGCAAATCGGCGGCGACTGAGAAGGGCCTTTGCTATCTCTGTCTGGGGGATCATCCTGGAGGAGTACGGGCCTGCCAGTCTGCAGGCGGTGGCTGTCAAGTGCAGGGGTGCACGGGGCGGCACCACACAGCTCTACATCGGAAGCAGCCTGAGAAGCGGGTGGGCTGGGCCTCGGACAGGCAGAGAGCCCCGGCGGTGCCCCGGGCAGGGGGGGAGGAGGTACTGGGGACACTGACCTCCTTCGACACCACCTCTCTCAACACCACCTCACAGCCTGGCTCCCCCACCTCTCTTCTTGCCACTTTTGATGCTCACTTGGCTCATCCACGCCGGGTGCAGTCAGTCCAGGTCTTCGTGCTGATGGACAGTGGAGCAACCTTCAGCTGGGTGCGAGAGGATGTGGCTCGTCAGCAGGCCTCAAGGCCCTCCCTCCAGAGCGGATCTCCGTGGCCTATGCAGGGAGGCAGGTGAAGGAGGCGATGGTGGTGCGTCCGGTGGAGGTGGACGTGCTGGGCTGCGACGGGAGCCGGCTTCAGTTCAAGGCCTACCAGGCCTCCATCCTCTGTCCTGACCTCATGGTGGGCGGCTTCTGCATCAAGCCCTCCATCCTACAGCCCATCGCCCACGCTCAGTTCGGCATCGCCAACATTCCGCCTTCTAAGGTCCAGTCCAGGACGGTGGGGGTGGTGCTGGGGCTAAATGTGTACGAGAAGATCTTGGGGCCCAGTTGCAAGAGCACCCGGCTGATGGGGAGTCTGAGCGCCTTCCACACGGCCTATGGGGCGGTGCTGCGGGGCTGTCTGGAGGCGGGGGAGACGGGCATCTCGGACAGGATGCTGGCTGCGTCCGGCTCCTTCCACCTGGTCTGCGGCGCCATCGCACAGCCCGCCACCCTGTGCGATTACCTACACTCTCAATCCTCCCTGGACACCCTAGGCTTTGCGGAGCAGGCGGGGAGTCTGGAGACCTGGGGGGACGTGAAGACGGCCAAGCTCCAGGAGCAGATCTTCAGGGACGAGTCCGGCACCTTCCACGTGCCGCTCCCCTTCAAGGACTCTGCCCCTACGCTGGCCTCAAACTTTCAACAAGCTTTCCAAAGGGCTAAGAAGCAGGACGGGCGGTTCTCGGGGGCGCAGCGACGGGAGTACTACAGGGAGTTCCAGGCCCAGGCCAAGGAGGGTTTCATTGTCCCGGTGGAGGGCCAACCCCCAGACGGACATCTGCTGCACCACCTGGCGCACTTCCGGGCCCCGGGGCCCAAGTGCAGGCCCGTCGTGGATGCAGCCAGCCGCTGCGGGCACCCACCGCGATGCCTCAACGACCTCATCGAGACAGGGCCAAGCCTCCTTTCCAGTCTTATGGCAGTTCAACTCCAGCTGAGGGGAAGCTGGTGGGCACTGGCAGCGGATGTGAGGAAGGCTTTCTACGCGATGCGGGTCTGGGAGGAGCACCAGGATGCTCTGAGGATCGTGCTACCGGCTGACTGGGAGAGGCCGTTGGACGAGAACAACTTCCAGGTGTGGAAGTACATGCGCGTCATCATGGGCTGCAACGCTTCCCTGTGGCTGCTTCAAGCCTGCCTTCGACGGCTGTGCTCAGATGCTATCAGGCAAGACACTCTTTGCGGGCTGCGGGAGGAGGAGGTTCGGGCGGTGCCCGGGGCCACCTACGCCGACAATCTTGTGCTCGGCTTCGGGGAGGAGGAGGACGGGGGACGGCTGGCGGTCGGCCTGCGCTCCCTCTTCCAGTCTGGGGGCTTCAATCTACGCTCCTTCGGCTCCAACGCGCCCTCCGTCCAACTATCACTGCCAGCAGAGGCTTGCGTGGAGGAGGAACAGTTCAAGAACCTGGGAATCGTGTGGCATCTACCGACGGACTCGGTGAGTGTGCCCAAGCTGGACTACGGGCTGCCGGTGGAGGGGATGACGGTGCGGCAGCTGGTGAGTGCCGTGGCTAAGCTCTACGATCCAACCAGCTTCTTCACACCCCTTACCCTCGCCGGGAAACTCCTCATGCAAAGGGCCCATCGAGAGGGAAAGGACTGGGGGGATAAAGTGGGCGAGGAGGTGGAGGTGGGGTGGATGGAGCTGCGAGCAGACCTGGAGGGTGCTTCGGGGCTGCGCTTTCCGCGGTGGGGCAGGGGGCCACGGGGCACGGCCGGCCTCATCATCACCTCCGACGCCAGCGAGACCTCCTACGGATATGCCATCTATGCTTCCTACCCACCAATCTGCAGTCTCCTACTGGCCAGGACAAGGCTGGTTCCCACGGAGAAGAAGGGGCTGATCGTGTCCATCCCAAGGAGCGAGCTGTGGGCAGCCGAATACGCGGCGCGGGCGGCCAAGTTCATCACCGAGCAGCTGGGCCTGTTCAAGTTCATCGTGCACCTGATCAACTCTCAGGTCGTCCTAGCCTGGCTCAAGTCCGGAGAAGCTCACAGGGCCTACGAGACAAGGCGAGTCCAGGCAGTGCTGGAGACGAGTCCGATGGCGGACTTTTGCTGGATACGGTCAGAGGACAATCCGGCCGACTGGGCGACGAAGCCTAGAGGGCTGGAGGAGATGGAGAAAGGGGGCTTCTTCTGGAAGGGCCCCGCCTACTTTGCCCAGCCACTGGAGAAGTGGCCTGAGCCTGCGACTGGAGAGCCGGGAACGCTGCCAGTGGGCGGGAAGATGGAGATGGAGTCGGGAGCGGTGCGAGCTGCAGCGGCCCTGGTCTCCCCGGCCATGGCCGGGATCAACAGCGTGCCACGACAGGTGCTTCCCGGCCAGGAGTCTACACAGGGCAAGCTGGTCTCCACTCTCACCGACAGTTCCCTTACGGAGGATGCGCTGTGCGGCAGTGCGGCGGTGGCAGCTGAGGCCTCGGACAGGCCCAGCCCCTGCCCCGACACTTCCCTCAGCAAGGCAGCGCCAGGAGCGGATGGGACGGCAGCGGCCCTGGCCCTCCCAGCCACAGCAGGAGTCAACAGCATGCCACGACAGGCGCTCTCCTGCCCGAGGTCTACACAGGGCAAGCTGGTTCCCACCCTCTCTGGTCCTGCAGAGCCAGCGGCGGCCGAGGCGGTGCTGGGGGCTGTGGGGCGGGTCTCCCCGGCCACGGCCGGGATCAACAGCGTGCCACGACAGGCGCTTCCCGGCCAGGAGTCTACACCAACCTGCAGCACCCTCCACCCATCAGACCCCGACTCGGCAGAGGCAGGAGAGGCAGGAGGTCCGGGTACGGTCTCCCAGGGCAGGTTCAACAGTGTGCCACGACAGGCGCTACCCCCTCTGGAGTCTACGCCTACCCCAACCTCTCTGCTCTCCAAGGCCTCCTACTTGACTGGATCGTCGGAAACTCTCCCAAGCCCCACGGATGGAGGGCTCCTGGGGATGCTGGAGGTGGACGGGCACTCGAAGCTGCGGAAGCTGCTGGGAGTGGGAGCGTGCATGATGCGCCTGTGCGGCAACGGGAAGCGCGGGGCGATCAGCTGGCTGGAACGGATGGACATCCTGAAGCAGCTTATCAAGGACCAGCAGCTCTCTTCCTATCCCCGGCTCATCGAATTCCTCCAGGACCCAGAGGGGAACAAGAAGAAGCTGGAGTGGAAGGCGGAGTCGAACCAGCAGAAGCAACTGGGGGCCTGGCTGGACCAAGAGGGCTATGTGCGCGTGGGCGGCCGCTTCAAGCATGCCGAGGGCATCGAGGCCCCGCTGCTACTCGCCAAACACCACCACCTCAATCACCTCCTCATCCTACACACTCACCAGTCCCACAGCCACGCTCCAGTCAATGCGACTCTGGGCATCGTACGGGAGAAGTACTGGATTCCGGGAGGCTACAAGGCGGCGCTGCGGGCGGTGAAGGCCTGCCAGGCCTGCAAGTTGGCCAAGGGGGTGGCGGCAGGGAGGCCGGGGCATGGCCAGCTGCCGGCGGAGCACCTGGACGTGGGCTCTGGACCCTTCAGCTCCGTTCTCATGGACCAGGCCAGCCCATTCACCATCCTATCCGAGGGCAGGGCAGTGAAGCGATGGGTCTTGGTGATCAACTGTGCTACGACGCGGGCGGTGCACTATGAGCTCCTCTTCGACTACAGCGCGACGGCGGTCTGAAGCGCGCTGGAGAGGTTCTGGTGTCGACGGGGGCTCACACGGCTCAAGATCTGGTGCGACAACGCCACAGCCTTCACGGCGGCGGACAAGCGTCTGGCTCCCTACTTGCGGGGACAGGCCAAGTTTGCGGGGGAGAAGCCGGTGGAATTCTGCTTTCTTCCAATCCGGGCACCATGGGCAAACGGGGCTTTGGAGAGGCACGTCGGGCTCCTGAAGGAGTGCCTGAAACCGCAGCTCTGGCACAAGACGGTCTCCCAAGACAACTTCCTCACCATCCTGGCCAGGGTGGAGAGCTGCGTGAACATGCGACCACTCTGCCCACTCACCGAGGACCCCATGGACTTCAGCCCACTCCGCCCCTGTGACTTCCTGGTGCAGAAGTGCTTCGAGGAGCCCGGCAAGGAGCTGGAGGCCCAGCGACTGCGGACGGGGCTGGGGAACCGAGACAGGGTGGAGCAGGAGCTCTGCCAGCATTGGCAGTCCGAGTACCTGAGCTACCTCCGGCGTGTGCACCTGGCGGCGGCAGCGAGGGCAAAGAAGAGCCCGGTGGACTGGCTGCCGGTGGGGAGCGCGGGGCTTCTGAAGGAGGCGGTGCCCAGGCAGCGGTGGAAGCTGGTGCGAGTGGTGCGGTGCTTGCCCGACGCCACCGGGATCGTGCGCTACGTGGAGATCGCTGACGCCAAGGGATGCCACATCGTCCGCTCCATCTCGCATGTGGTGCCGCTAGAGGCTTCTCTGGAGGAGAACCTTTATGCACCACCTGCTTCCGGTGGTCCTCTCAGTCTTCCAGAACAGCATGGCCCTGGGGGGGAATTGCAGCCAAAGTGAGTGGATCGCCGGAAACTCTACAAGGGCAAGTCTACGAAAGTGCCTGTGGAGGACTCTGGGGCTACGGCTCCGGATACTCCACTGCTAAATGGTGTTCCTGGTGATGGTGGAGGAGCGAATGGGGTGCGGGGTGTCGATCCAGGTCCAGCAGGAGTGCGGCCTGGGGAACAGCTGACAGCGCGTGGCCTGCGGGCTCAACGGCGTCTGCAACGTCACTCCTAAACCCACTTTCCTTCCCCATCTTCCGATTCATTTCTTCCTTTTCCTTTTCCCTAGGCCAGAGCAGGGACCCTGAGATAGTGAGCCAGTGTCTTTCAGTGCAGTCTAGTAGCCGTTCATGCCCGAGTCTTTCACAGAGGGGCAGCAGGGAGTGGGCTGGCTTTGCACCGTGCCAGTTGACTGCCGAAGGCGAAAGCTAGTAGGCGGTGAAGACCCCAGAAACTGTCCACAGGGACTGGCCCGCCTGCCTCTCTCTCTCTCTCCGTCCCTTCGCTCACTTTGGCCTTCCGTTCAATTTCTCGTTCAATTCGTTCCATTGGATTCTGTGTCAGCGGTATACCATCAGCTACGAGTTTTAGAGATAGTGATCTCTGGGCATTGCTTTCACGCGGTGAATTGCTTTCTTTGTTTCTGTGTTCTAGTTCCGGGCAGGCAGGCAGGTATAGTTGCTCTAGCTGTTTGATGCTGTTGCAAATTGCTGTTTTATGCCATAGCACAGGCTGTTTAGCTTTGAGACTCCTTCCCGGGGAGTATCTGCGCAGCCAAATCTGCGCACTCCGTGACTTCTGATGTAGTCGAGGCTGGGTCAGAGAAGATAGACGAGCAAGAAACAAATATGGAGGAAGCATAGGGCGCTTGGCCGGGGAAGGCTGCTGGGTGGAAGGAGGAGTGGAGGTCTAGGACCCACCCTGGCCCCGCTTCTGGCGATGCTTCTTGCCCCTGTTCTGGGGCCCCACGGACTCCTCGGAGTCGGGGGCCAAGGGATTGGCGAGGTAGTTGCCGGAGTAGGGGCAGTTGGTCTGAGCAGGTTGGGGGCGATTGGCTGGATGAGTGGAGGTGGTGGCTTGGGGGTTGTTGCGAGGGCAGGGGAGAGCTCCTCTGGTGGCGGCACGAGCCTTGGCCTCAATGCGGCAGATGTTGACCAGCTTGTTGTAGCCGATCTCCAGCAAGAGGTTGGCGCGGGCTTGGGAGTTCATCTGGTCCAGCACCACTGAGTCCGGCAGCTTCTCAAAGAGTAAGAGGGTGTGGGAGTCCAGGTCCTGGACTCTGAGCTGGCAAATGCAATGCAGATTGTCAGCCAGCGCGTAGAGGGCCTCGGCAGTAGCATTGTTGCACATCTTCTCCACATGCTCCAGGGAGCAAAGCAGCTTGGTCTTCTGGGCTGAGGCATTGCCATAGTTGTTCTTGAGGATAGCCAAGGCATTGTCATAGTCCTTGTCCTTGAAGTTCTGGCACCAGGCAACTGCTGTCTTGGCTGGACCCTTGAGGCACTCCATCAGCTTCTCCAACTTGTCCACATTGCTCATCTTGCAGTTGGAGTGGTAGTAGTGGTTCCACCACTTGAGCCAGATGGGGAACTTGGAGAGGTTCTTGCCATCAAAGTAGCAAGCTGGAGGATGTTGGAGGTGGCTGAAGAGGCTCTCGGAGGGCAGCAGATGTAGCTGGGAGCTGGAGAAGGGGGCAGGTTGCAAAGGCGCTCCCGGGGTCTCATTGGCAAGGCGTCAAGTCCGGGGTGGGGCGGGTTGCTCCAGGTCAGGCATAGAGGTGGCCGCGGGTGGATAATGGCTCTTGGCGGTGGCGGCAGCTAGCTGATGCTGGAGGCAGATGTTGTTGATGCAAAGGTTGTCGAGGACGGCGGCAACCTGGACCTTGTTGTCTTGGTACGCTGCTTCCTTCTGCGCCGACTCTTGCTCTAGGCATTGAAGACGATCTTGAATGGTCTGTAGAGCTTGCTGGGCCTCGTGGCGCTCCCAATCCTGGGCCTGTTGGGCGACAAGGTTCTGGGTGTGGAGGCACTCTAGCTTGGCTTGAGCCTTGATCCAGTCTTCTCGCTGGAGCTCTGCTTGTTGCCAAAGCTCCTGTTCTCTGGCTTGTAGCTCTTGGAGTTGGGCTTTGGCGGCAAGGCGAAGGCGAGTCTGCTCGGAGCGATGGTGGCGAAGGTTGGTGATGACCTTGTCCTGAACCTCCAGTCGCTCCTTCATCTTCTGAAGCTCCCGGGGCTCTGGTGACTCCTGAGGCTCCACGGAGGATGGATGAGGAAGGTTGGTGGTGGACTTGAAGTGGCCAGTGCATTGAGCGGGCATGGCGGAGATGATGAGGGTGTTGGGATCAGTGATGTCCTCAATCGAGCAGTTGATGTTGGTGATGTCCGCGAGGCACCCCTGGCAATTGATCATCTCCACCTCTTCCCGAACACGCTGTCGCTCCTCCTCCTCTGCCTCAGCTTGAACATGGGCAGCTGCTTCTTCATGCTGGATCTCCACCTTGAGTCATTCCTCCGCCTTCTCCATCTCGATGGCGGCATGGCAAAGGTCAACCTGGGCTTGCTTGCACACCTCCTCCATCGCAGCCTCATGCTGGTTGATGGCGTTGTAGGTGTGGCAGGCGTTGGAGTAGCGCTGCTGCCAAAACTGCTTCTTGGAGATGCCGGTCTGCTGACAATGCTCCGTGACTCATTGCTCTTCTGGGAGTTGTTGGTCTGGCAGTCTGGAGCCAGTCTTGTCCAGCGTCCTGAGTGTTCCTTGGTCCTCCTTGTCTCCTTTGGGCTCTCCTTGTTCCAGGTCCACCTTGTCCGGGGGTCGATGCAATGGGCTGATGTTGTCGGTGATGACGGTGAGCTGAGGCATGGCCTTCTGGATGAAGGAGTAGACGTGGCTGGAGTTGGGGTAAAGCTTCTGGTCGAAGAGCTGTTTGATGAGGGGATGGGGCTCGCAGTCATTGGCGATCTTGCAGCAAGGGCAGGTGTAGTGAGGGAGGATGTTGGAGGGGTCGATGCGATAGGAGCAGAAGGCGTGGATGGCAGTCTTGTAGAGAGTGGGAGAGGAAGAACTGCCGGGGACAAAGTAGGCTCCTGCTCCACTGATGCAGAGGATCTTGTCACACTGCTGGCAGCAGAGGCAAGTGGAGTGATGGGAGAGGACTGGGCAGATGAGGCTGTTGCATGGGCTGTCATCCAGGACCATGCAGGAGTGAGTGAGCTTGGAGATGGCAACGTCCTCATCGTTGAAGTCCATGTCGGAGCTGAGGCAGATGTAGAAGAGGAGGAAGGAGAGGTTGAGGCACCTGAGCTGAGCTTGCAAAGCGGAGTGGAGTTGCTGCAGCTGGCGGCCTTTCCGAAGTCCTTTCCCCTGGCTATACAGGCTACATCAAGCACTGTGGGGGTGAAAGTTGAAGGAGGGGTGAGGGATGATGCAATCCACAACCCACGAGTGCCTTGTCAAAGGGGTGCGAAAGGTGGATGAGGATGGAGACGCGCTTCTTGCTGTGGTGGGCAAGCTTGGCGAAGCCAGTGAAGGTCACGGTGTCACGCAAGTACAAGATCTCCACCACCAAGTTTTTTTTAGAAGGGGTCTTGAAAGCGTTGCAGGGATAGAGAGAGAGGAGTAGTGTGTGTGGGGCTGAGCACGGGAGGCGAGCTGTGTCTGGTGAGTTGGCGGGAAGGGTCGGGGACCAATGGGCGTGGAGCATACGAAGTGGGGGAGGAGGGAAGGAGCTCTCGCAACAAAGGCTACCGTCTCCGGGCGCCTCCACCCTCCCCGCACTCCTACGCTCTGACAGCTTCTATTTGAAAGATAACTAATTTATCTTTAGATTATCTCTCTCATCAAATCAATTTTTATCTAATTTTTGCCCATTTTGCAAACCATCAGCACAATCAATTTTCTTTAATCAAATCAATCAAAGCAATTTTCTAATTTTCATGGTGGGTTTTTAGCTATTTTATATCGAATGGAAGTAATTTTACAAAACAAATAGTGATACAAAAATGTTTCCTGAATGAGATCTAATTCAGGATGATATTTTTAAGTGATATAAGTGATATTTTTAACGATGATGAGGATGATGATGGTATAAATTTTGACAAATATATGGCTGCATTTGACTTTGCAGGCTTATTCCAATTTATCTGCAAAAACATGTTGTTATTCCTCAGGCGCAGGCCTCATTTTCGACAGTAACTTCATCCAAGTTGCTTGTTCGAACCAAAAAGACATCACAGTCCCTATCATAAACGTGTCCTAGCAACAAGCCACGATGGAAGCCTGCAGAGCCAGTTTATGGGGCAAGGACTTTGATATTATTGTGAACGAAGGACCAGGGCATTTCCATCAGGAGAGGCGATTTTCTGCGGAGAGTTGGGGCGTGATGTAGGTGTTGGCGTGTGCACAAAGTGGCACCCTGGCGAGACCGCCCACCCTCCCTCCGCCTCTCCAACCCCCAACCTAACCCCACTCACCTTGACTTCTCCGCCCTTCCACCATTCTCCCCTTCCTCTCGGTCAAGGCACGCTATTACAGATCCACCCATTGCCCTAGTCTTCCTACTTCTTTTTCTCCGCAGACATCCTTGCAAGACCTACGAATGATGTGGAAGACGAAATTGTGTCATGTTTTGACGCTCACTTCGGAATCTTTTTTCTTAGCTCCAAGTTAGTTGATGAAGATTAGGAGTGTTGTGGGTGATTGAATTGATGAGCTGCGTGGCGGCGGCAAGAAATTGGCAGCGAGGTGTCGGAGCGAATGGTTCGCAGTGAAGAGGCTCTTGAAAAACTTGCTCCCACCTCGTCCACCTTCACACGTCCCTCATTCCCACCTTTCCGCGCAAAGGAAGGTGGCAAGAAACCTATACAGAATCACTTATGCCGCCCATTCCTTTTCCTAATGCTTTCACTCAAGCGGGTTCAGCCTAGTCCAACAAAAAAGAGCAGCGATGATGACGATGAGCGGCGTAGTGGAGCTGATGCCTGTCTGGACTGCCCAGAATGACCGAGTCTACTGCACTTCCCTCTTCCACCCTGACGGTCAGCTGCTTTTCCCTTTGCTTCAACAAAATTCTTCCTCTTTGCACGAGTGTTAGCCTGCTCACTGGCTCTTGAATATCGCAAAGTCTGGAGATAAGGGGAAGTAAAGATGGTAGTGGTGCAGAAAAGAGGGAGCTGGGATCGTGTGCGGTGCTGGGGATCTCGGAGAAGAGTGCCTACGTCCTCCAGGCCAAAGACTTGGCGGACAGCCAGCAACTCTTCACCCTCCATCCACTCCCCTCCTCCCAGCCTCGCAACATTACTGCCACGGCCATCGCCACCGGCATTCCGGAGAAAAGTTTCTGCTCTTTGCCGACGGATAGGAGAAGATGGGAAGAAAGATGGAATGTTAAGGCTACTCCAGCATTCCCATGTGGTCCGTGCATGAGCGCAAGAAGGAGCGATTGCTTATGGAGCACCTCTTCGACTACACCGCCGAGGCTGCCATTGGTCATTACATCCTCTCATTTCTTCCTCACCCACCGCATATGAACTTGAAATGAAAATTTGGTAGGGATCGACAAACTTTAAAAAAGAACATTGTCTTTTCTTCAAAATAAGACCTTTTTCCAGTTTTCTGTAAGGAAGTTTATAAATTCAATTTTTAAATAGATAATATTCAGAAAATTTTGCTCTTATCGGACTTCTAGTGTTAAAATTATTCCATTTTCAGCTGTTTTTAACCATTCAAACTCTTTCAATAGTCTTAAAGGAAACAGTTCAAGTTTGATAAATAGTTTATGGTTTTATAGTTTTTACTCTTTTACAGTTATGAGACGAATACATGAAAAAGTGGTAAAAAGTATGATGACAAACCAACCTTCGAAGGTCAAAGCAATTTCTTTTTCTAAAATTCTGAAAGCAAGAAAAACTAGTGGTAAGCAGTAGTGTACAGGGGCAGTGAACCTGGAGCTAAGCAAGAATGTGACGGTGGACCTGCCGTTGGAGGCAGACTTGAGCCTGTGGCGGGACAAACTCGGCTTCATTCTCCGAGATTCCATCCAGTTCATCCAGGTACCCTCCTCTTTCACTCCCATTGCATCAGCTAAAATAGGGCGAATAAAGGGTAAGCTGGACGCTGGTACGAAGCTGCCGGAGTTTGCCTCCTCCATCAGCGTTCGCGAGGCGTCCGGATGGGAAGCAGTGGCAGATTTCGACGCGGGTCTCTTCCACCTAGAGCGCCCAGACTTCTTCCAAACACTCGCCAATCTGCCCAACATTCAGGTAAACTTTCAGTCCAAGCTCACTTTCACAGAGGCAAGAGAAAAGTCGTTGCAGCTCCTGGAGGCAGTGGAAGAGGGGGTGGTGGTGGGGGCGGCAGGAGTGGCGGGGCCGCGCCTCCTCTTCGCCTACTCCCAGCGCACGGCGGCAGCCTCTGCCCTGCTCAAGGCTGCCCTCAAGCAGCGCAAGGTCCAACTACAGCAGCAGCAGTAGATGGGCAGGGAGGGAGCTGTGGGGGTTGCTGACAGGAGCTGGAGGTGTTGGTGGCGGAGGGCGGGTGGCTGGAGGGGCTGGTGAAGGAAAGCGGGCGACTGCGGCGTTTTCATACGACGAGTCTGCCGGCAGAGCGCCCGGACTGGTCCTTCATTGCCGCCGCTCCAATCCCTTTCTACCCCTATTGATCCCATGCTTCATCGTCTTTATGAACTTCCTCATATTATTCACGCATGTTTCCAAGCGATTGAATGGCAGTCAAAATTGAATTACCAAGAACGCGTTGTGAACAGCCGAAATAAATCTTATCCTTGTGTTAGATCATAAAGTTTGCATTGGATTTTGCATTAGTAGAATTAAAACTTATAGCGTTGAGTATGGGATCTTGTCAAATTGAACTTTGAAAATAAACTCCAATAAATGAATATGTGAATATTTTCAATGTCGCAGTCAATGAACTCAGCAAACAAGGTTTTTTGCTTCATAACGCAAATGCAACGGAACTAAAGTTGGAACTCAACTACTAACAGGAAACTTAATCATGGTTTGTTTACATTGAAGACCGTGTAGAATCAGATACGTCCAAAAGAACTTTCAAACATCGATTTTTGTTCTCTTATTCTAACTTTTTTTATTGTAGCTGACTTCATTTTATTCAAAATGGAAACCAACAAAGAAGGGGCTATTCCAATAGCAATGGCTTACAAGGGCAAGTGCAGCGCTGAGGGAGCTTATCCTCGTCAACCAGACCCATGCCATGGCAAAGATTACTGGACAGAGAAAACCACCCTCAGTCTCAGCCTTGCCCTCCGAGGACAGCCCTTCTTCATTCGCCCCGTCCCTCTCTACGATCCCGCACCCAACAACGCCAGCATACCCTCCGAGTTTTCAGAGGCTCCCATTTTTACCTTTTTGACTCCTTCATTTCGGCCATCAAGCTAATTCGGTGATTGAAGGTGGCTGGAGGGCGGTCGGCCATGACGCCGCTCTACTTTGCCTACAGCACGGCCCAGGGATTGGGAAAGAAGACGAGTTTTGTGGCAGTGACTCGGACGCGTCTGGCGGCCTTCTACCGCGCCGACATCCTTCCACAGCAGCAGCGTCTGGACACGCGGCGCCTCCTCATCATCGCCGCCTTGGCCGCCCTCTTCCTCCTCTGCACCTTTTGGGCCTCCGCCCTGGCCCGCTTCTGGCGCAGAAAACGAGCTCTCCTCTGCTTGGCCGGTCTGCTGCAGAGTTTGTTCCAGTTCTCATCCGAAGGCTTCATCACCAGCTTCTTCATTGCTCGCCCTCTCTTCCACCCCCCCGTGAGGGATGCACGCAGCTTCCTAAGTCTCCTCAGCTCTCAACACCTCCCCCTATTGTCACAATGCTGCTCGTTCACGCAGAGTTGCTGGAGCAGGGACAAGTAAAGGCTGTCTTTTCCGAGACCAGCAAGAATCGGGAAGCCTTGGAGTCGGAGAGTGCGGAGCTGGGGCCCAGATTCAGAGAGCATTTTGCTCGGTTGGATGATGTATGTGGTGATTATTTGGCCAAAAGAAGGTTGTAGGAGAGCGCCCTGCTCCATGGCCTTCAGATCTGCGGTGAAATTGGCAGTGCAGCCGAGTGGCTTTGTCCTCGTGGCTAGGGAAAATGTGCGCCAAAACTTGGCCGAAAAACTGTGCCCCAGTCAGCTCGTCATTGCCCCTTTTTCCGACTATCCATTCCAGTATATTGGCGCTCACATCAGGTGACTGAGCAACTTCTCCAAAGGAAGTCTAGTAGTAAGAAACCCTTTGCGAAATCGATTGAAGTGACGTTTGGGCGGATAAAGTGAGATTGGACGCTTCGGTCCAGTCTGTTATTGCTGAAGAAATACGGCGACTAAACCATCGATATCAACGTCAATGGTGCGAAAGGGAAAACGATGGGTATTTTTCGTATCTTTGCATGACGTTCATGTACCCTGTCCTTTTTTAGGAGGGAAAAACAGCTGTACTTGGTTCAAATACGGCTTCTTTTTGTGGCTCAAATGGCGGCATCCATATTTGCGATAATCATTTTGGTCATCGAACGTGGCGTTTTGCTTCGTTTTAACCGACTTCTTTACTTCAACTAAAGCTACGCCCTATTTAACCATGGATGTTAATTTTTGACGATTTTCACAGTATAACACTTGGTGCACAATGAAGTTTACGCTAACAAAAAATAGATTTTAAAAAAATCGGATGAAAATTGGGAGGAAATCAAAAAGCCTTTTGTACCCGTATTCTTTCCTACAAATGGCATTTTGCTAGAATGTGTTAGATGGAACGAGTAAATCGGAAACATTGGAAAGAAAACAACTTTTCTTTTTCATAAAAATGTGCCCTATGCGTTTAACAAAAATAAGTAGATGCGAGCTGGTTATTCCGCTAGCTGAGGGAAGGCATAAAATGAACAAAGAATGAGGCGGGGTCAAAATGGGGATTGCTTGTGGAGTTATAATGGAGGCTTGGTGAAGGAGGGTGAATATTGGGCGATCGTTTGCGGCGTCGGCGTTTCTTGGAATTTTCGGACGAAGAAGAAGACTTGCTCGTGAAGTAAGCATAAGCCCGCATCTCAAAACAATCATCATTTGGCTTCCCCTCAAACGTTGTTAATGGCTGATTTAAAAAATGATTAAAAATGGCTAATATTCTGACTGACCAGGTTGTAGAGTTCTGGGGATGCAGCTAGTTTGGAGAGTCTATACGGGTTAGTGCTGCAGATGGTAACAGCGGGAAAGAACAAATCTTTCTGCTTCATCTGAAAAACCATTCTGTATTCACCCATCAGGGGAAAGGTAAAAAGGCAGCCTGAATAGAGGTGAATTTATCTCGGCGAAGATAAGACGTAACTAAGGTATACATGTGGAAACTGTTCATCGCCAGCACTCCTACGCCCAGTAAAATCCAAAACGTCCGAAGAAAACGACCTCTCAAAATCATCTTTCTTGTGAATACAATCAATTGTAATGTTTTCTTGCTGCGAACACTTGCTTGTCAACATGAGAAAGGTAAAGAATATAGTAAATGTGATACTCGGCGACGCCAATGTGATGGAGGGGGACGGTGGAGGTGTCAGCAAGCATGTCCCAGAAGAACCCCATCGCCCCCTCCTTCACTCCTCACCTCGCCGCCTTAGGCTCTCCTCCTACTCTTCACCACACAGCGTCCCCAGATGAACACAATCATGATGAAATGAATTTGTGATTAAGCAGTTGAGCGATATGCCTGCTTGTACGAAGCAGTGGAGCGGAAAGGGTTGGACCGTCACAAAGGAACCTAGGCCTTTGCCTTAGCAACCGCTACCAGAACCCTTTTCTCTTCTGCAAACCTGCAATCAAGTCAGCTCCAGTGAATAACAAATTTTAAAAACTTTTGCGACTTTTTTATTTTAATGACTATATTCCATATTTACTATCCAAAAATTTCCGATACTCTTAAAGTTTTAATTTTTTTAGCCCCTTCCTTTGAAATATTTAACACTAGTTCGGAAAAAGGATAGTAGCAAGTATATATTTAAAACCGATTTCGGAATACCATTATTCACTAAAACATGCTTAATGTTCGAGTTTCTTAAGATTAATCATTAATCAATCAATGTTCGAGTTTCTTAACGATTTTAGTGAATTAATTTTCATTTACCGTTCATGTTTCCCTTGCTTATTTCGATTTTTTTAGAATTCTGGAGTCGCGTTAACGATTTGTACTTGCGTTAACTTGATTTGCCCAATAAAGCTTGCTTTTCAACTGATTGGCCTTGAAAAAGGCCTTGAGGCATTGATGGAAATTGTCAAAATTTAAGAGTTTCGCCTTTGCTAATCTGGAAACAACATAAACATCAATAAACCTGTACCCAACATTTCAGTTGGTTTTGCTTTGGAGGAATTGGTTGCGGCATGTTTTGTTATGTGTACATAATGTTTTACGAGATCGTAGTCTCCCCGACTGAAAATAAGTTTTTCATAAAGTATGTCTAGAAAGGCCTGGTTGCTGACTCTCGGCTTTGTTCTGATCTAATAAGGGACACTAAGAATAATTTTAGAACAAACGAAATATTGTAGAATAGAATCAAACAAATATTACGGCTGTTTTTTAAAGAAACAAATATAAAATAGCGAGGAACGAATATCTACCATATATTTTTAGATGATTTTGGGAGCAAAAAACCATTGAAGAGCTTAAAAATTTGGCAAAAAGCATGAATATTTGTGGCAAGCGGTAAGCAAGTGAATGTGCCCCAAGCACCTAATAAAAAGAGGCTAATGAAATGTGCAAGTAGTTTCAGCATGTTTTAGTAGCGCGTAACCAGAAGTAGTGAGTGTTCTGCCACCGTTGTCAGGATGATTTGTTTCAGTTAGGGCGTCATGGAAAAGGGCAAGTTGCTAGAAGAAGAAATGAAGGAGCGTCTTGTGAGAGAGAAAAGAAGGCGCTGAAGCGTGAAAGAAGCGGAAGGCGTTGGCAATTAAATTTATTTTTTGTTCTCTGGGGCGAAAGTTGCAAGCGTTGGAGAGTAGGCCCTGGACACTGCTTAATCAAAGCAACGGCCAAAGGGCGGCTGGGAAATAAACGAAGCCGCCTCTACTTCGCCAGCTTCCCTTAGGACCACACCGCTTTTCGCCCTTCCCTTCACCCTTTCCCTCTCACACACCCCCTTCATCCAACCACACCCCACCTTATCGCTCTCTTCACTCCCAACTCGCCTCACTTTTGGCCCACACTTTTCACTTCGCTCTTCTTCTTCCAGCATTTTTGACTTGCCAATTTATTGCTGCCATCATATCTCAATATAAACTTTATGCTTGGAAATTGATAAATTTTTAGTGAAAATTTTAAAACGCCGAAAATGATATCATGGAAACGTTTTTGTTTAAAAAAGCGGATGCAATTGTAAAAATTTCGGCACGAGAAGCGATTAAAGTCTTCTGGGTGATAGAAGTTTGCTGGTGGTCCAGTTGTGCAACTCTATCACCTTCTTCACGCCATTCGCCTTCACGCACCTGCTTTACTGCAAAGTTTGCCGGCTAGAACGAGCATCACCGCGCTCCACCAGATCCATCTTATCCCCACTCCCTAGTCCCACTTCACTAAAAACCCCTGCTTTTCGCTCAACCTCACCTATGCCCCACATTTTCCACTTCATCAGCGCATCAGCCACATTCCTCTGCTCTAGTCCCTTTCTGCCAATGACCCCATTGAGCCCATAGTTCATCGGCATTTAGGCCACAGGTAAAAGGGGCCAGAGGTAAACGTTTGCTTTAACATGGCATTAAGTGGGGCGTGCTATTTGGAGCAGTGAAGAGTAAGGGAGGGGAGGGTGCTGATGGTTGGTGGTTGGTGGTGGGAGGAGGTAGCGGTAAATTAGTGGTAACGAGGTGGAAGCGGTAGAGCAGAGTCGCGGGCATTAATGCCGCCCGGATTCCGCCTCAAATCACCCTCCCTCCCTCCTCAGCCTCCCTTTCAGCTCACTCCCACTCTATCCTTTCCAACTCTCTCCCCTTTTAGCTCCCACTTCTCTCCTTTCCCCAATCCCTCTTCCACTTCCCTCGGACACTACTGAGGAAGACATGAATGTGCTTGCAGACGGAAGCTGTCACTGGATCTGCTGGGCCAAAGCACTCAGCGGAGGAGGAAGAGGATGGGAGGAAGCAGCTAGCAGAGCAGGACTGCGCTTGGGTGAGAAGGCATTGGACTAGTTTGAGAGGAGAATGAATGATGGATGGAGGTGGTGGGATGAAGGTGTTTACCAGAAACTCCTCCGGGCCAGATCAATAGGCTGGCCGACGGGCATGCGTGTGGGAACACATCATCAAGCTATCCTTTTCACTCAGCCAGCTCAGTTTTTCCGAGCGGAAGTGGGACAATGGAGCCAGTTCGCTTTCCCTCCCTCCCTGTTGGCCCTGGGGGAAGACGGATGAGGGGAGTAGTGGGGAAGGGGGGAGGGGGAATGGGCGGTGTTAAAGGGCGCTGGTCTAATGAGATGCATTCTAATGTCCCTCCGCGCGGCAGCTAACGGCCTCATTTGTTCGCCTAAGGTCGAAGGCATGGCTTGTCCCGAAAAAAGGCGTAGATGGGCCGCTTGGGCGAGCTTGAAGCCGTGGATGGAAGGGACGGGCGGCATTTGCTGGGCGCCCTTTCTCCTTCCTCCTCCTCTTCCCTCCTCCTTCCTCCTCTTGCCTCCTGCCTCCCACCCCCCTCCGCCCACCAACAGCGAGGAGAAGGGAGGAAGGCCCTTAATCAGCAATTCTAGCAGTCAGTAGGGATGTGCCTCACTGCCCGCATATGCCTTCTCATCTCAACCATCCCCCACCCCCCTCCTACCATTCCTCCCACCGCCTTGCCTACCAATAGTTTATCACCAACATTCAATGATCAAGTCCCACCAACAACTGCTTTTTAGGATGCCCATCTTTGAGAGAGATTAAATGCTATTCAATGAACTGATATTGATTGTTGCTTTAGAAATACTTCAGCCAGCAGATAAGGTCATCATCATTACCTTTTCAAAAAGTCATTTTGCGGGATTGCCCCAGCAATAACGCAAGAAAGGGTTTCAAATAATAGAATGGAGCAGCTGATATGCAATAGGAGGCACAGTCAGGGGCGTAGAGGGAGTGGAGTATGGGTGAGTGGCGGGTGGGGGGAAGGAAAGAAAAGGTAGTGAGTGGCTCGATTGCCAGCTTCGCCTCAGCCAACCTTTTTCCAAAAAGGGGCGGAACGAAGATTCTCATTACGCCCCTTCTGTCTCTCCTTCTCCCTTTCTGTCCCTTTCCCTCCGCGCTAGTTGCATTGGGCCGAGAACAATCTGGGCTAATGGGCGAGGACTGGTGGAGGGAGAGTGGAGGTGGAGGGAGGGAGGAAGGAGAAGAGGAAGGAAGCAAAGGAGGATGGCCTGGCCTGCTGGTGCCTCACCTTCCGGGCGGGCTCGGATGCAGTGGCGCTCGCAAAGTGTTCGCTACCACGGAGAGCGCCCACGCTCCGCCCTCCATGAATCACCCGACCCCGCACTACTGGAGGAGCAGGAACTCTACCCATTCCAGGTACCTCCCGTCTTCTTGCGCAGCTCAGCCAAGCCAGAATGCTCCAAATCCGCTTTGCTGCGAGACTCTTTCGGACGGGCACTCAGTTGGTGTGCTTGGGCGCATGAATTTCGGAGCAGGAGGAGGAAAGTGCTGCTGAAGGGCTATGAGTGGAGCTGGTGTTGGGGTGGGGGGTTGAGGGTTGGGGATATAAGCGAGGAGCTAAGAGTGAGGAGAGTGGAGTAGTGTCCTGTGGTAATCGATGCCTCCTAAAAGATGAATTATCTCCTCCTTGCCTGCAAGCTACCACCAGCAGCCACTCAGCCGCAACAATCCTCCAAAGGCCCCTCCCTATCTACTCCTCTTTTACTGCCTTTCTCTCCTACTTCCCATTCCAACCACCTCCCCTCTCTTCAGCTCCCCTGCATCCTAATTGAGCTGATTTGGATTGATTCTCTGAGAGAAAGCAGGCCAGCTGCTGAGTAAATTGACAACCAAACCAGCCCTGCCATGAGGAGTGATGAAATGAGGAAGTGTGGTTAGGGAAAGAAAGAGGGAGAATCAGAGTTGAAAGAGTAGGTTAGGAGCGGAAAAGATGATGGAACCGAAGCTTGAGCAAACGGATGTAGTAGCATAAACCGGGAAGAGGTAGCGCTGTAGCGGAGGGGGGATTGGGAAGGAAGTAGGAAGTAGTGTTTGCAGAGGCAGGCCATTTGCGGCAAAGCGGATGCTGCAGAGGATGGCAGCGGAGGAGGATATTGCCTTGTCTGGGGGGAGGGGATGAGAGGGGGGAGGGTAAGGAGGATGAGAGGGAGGGGAGGAGAAGGAAGAGGAGGGAGAGGCCTTTGCTGACTCTCCGGCCTCGAGTGCGGCGCTGGCTTTTTTCCTCCGCATCTCTTCCGGGAGGGCTTTGCCAGCAAACTTTTTTGCTCCTCTTTCTCAGCGCCTTCATTGGTTCACTCTCCTCCCTGCTTCAGACAACACAAACCCCCACCATCACCAGCTTCAAAGACGGCAGGACCAGCCAAAATGTTTTAGCAACCATCAGACACGGCATTGGAGGTGCTGACGATCGTCAAGGTTATTTGAAGAGAGGAGCTGCGTGAGGGGATATCTTGCTGATCATTGTGAAGCATTGGAAGAAGGTTGTATGGAACTGTAGGCGATGAGCGAGCAGCGGCGAATGCTCCCTCGACCACCAGCCTCTGCGCCCCTTCCAGCCCCTGCTCCAATCCCTCCACACTCACCCGCGGCCTCTTCCTACCATCGCGCTATCCTTCCTCACGCTCCACTCCCAGACCAGCACCATGCCTTCCACTTCACACAACCGCACTACGAACTTCCACAACCTCCGGTTCTCTACTCCTTTCCACTCCACTCATTTCACTTACACCTTCCCTTTCTTCCACCTCTTCCATTCTTCACCACAACGCACTCTTTTACAGTCATGCATATTTTGACATTGTTCTTTCCTATGCTATAACAGAGTAGTAGCATACAAAAAGTTCCTGCCCTGTTTTACTGTTCAAGCTCCAAAACTGCAGCTATAAACCAAACAGCTAAATGAATACGATTCAGAAAAAGGTTTGAAACGAAAAATTGAAATTTTTTATTAAATTTTTCGGCCATTTTCATTTCTCATGGCCCACGGTTTCCAGAGCAATGGATTGGTAGGTTTAGGTAAAAACACCTGAATTATCAGAAAAATGGGTAGTTTTTCGGAAATGAAATTTTCATAAGGAAATTGCAAAAAACCGAAATTTCGTAAGTTCTGCAGATTCGTCTTTAAAAATAACTCCTGCAGGATTTGGTTGTTCTCCTTGTTGAGGCGGTTCGAATGGTGGTCAAATCATCAAAATCGGTTGAGAAAAAGGAGTTATGGGCGGTTAAAAATTAGACCATTTTCAAAACTTCAGAAATTTGCCAAAACAACGAATTTTAAGTTTTTTCATAGGCTACCAAAAGTTTTAGAATTATGTATAGTTTCGAAAAAATGGGGTCGAATTTTTTGGGCAACCAACTTTTGAACCTCTAAATAAAGCTCTCTTAAGCATGTGCTAAAATGGG
Organism: Ptycholaimellus sp. GST1_10; assembly: GCA_030248095.1. Lineage (NCBI taxonomy): Eukaryota > Metazoa > Nematoda > Chromadorea > Chromadorida > Chromadoridae > Ptycholaimellus > Ptycholaimellus sp. GST1_10. The sequence continues at coordinate 21,600 of JASANA010006052.1, read as the reverse complement.
TATTTGCTGTAGGTGTTCAATTTAATCAAAGTATTACCCGACACAAAAAATGAAATGTGCTCTGGCGGTCAAAGTTGCAGCAGTGAAGTCGCCTCAATATATGCATGAGGTAAGGTGTCGGGCACTCGACGAAAGAAAATTGCTAGGCTCTCTGGAGAAGTTTGAGTTTCTCCGCCCGCTTCCTCAGACAGGGTTCTTCTCCCTCCCTCCAAAAGGCTTTGGAAAGGGCGGCCTTGAAACGGCGTCGCAGAAAGACTTATGGCCAGGCTTGAGGGGGGGAGAAGGCCGGACGGAAATGAGGCATCAGCGGCCCAAGGCGGCTTCCCGTCCTGCACCATTCCGCTTCTCCGCTTTTTCCCCCAACCTCCTATCAGCTTTCATTTCCGCCTCCCAAAGAACTCGCCGGCGTCTAGATGCGGCCTGATTATCCCCTGCCCGGATATTGGCCCTGAGTGGCAGCTTGATTAAGGCCTATCAAAGATTAGAAATGGCACTAGCTTCATTTCCATTGCCATATCACTCGTCTAACTATTTTAGGCCAAGCTATTGTTTCCAAGCTACAGGAATTGAGCTAAAGGAGGAATTGGGAAAATGCTTGATTGAGTAGTGTGCCATGAAGACACGTCGCGAGGGTGGATGAAGAAGGCCTAGGTGTAGGGAAGGAGCTATATAATTTCATGCTTAGCGACAGACGACCTGGCGTGCTGCCTTCAGAGTCTCTTTGTCACCATCTCGCCACCCTTGCCACTTGCACCTACACCCTTGGACCATTCCAGTCCGCTAGTTGGCAGTGGGACTGAGATGGAGGTTGAGAGAGGAGGGGGGTGTTTGGGGCAGGAGGGGACGAGAGGGGACGGAGGAGGGCGATGGAGGTAGGCGCTTGATTACACTGTGAGGACGGAGGGCGGCCCAGATTTGGGGCAGAGGAGTTCGCTCCATCCCAGCCAGAGTGAATGAAGACTAAGGTTTGAGGCCAAGCCCTTGGCCACGATATGCCCCACGATTGGCGGGTGAGCCTATTCTCGCTTTTCTTCTTTTCGCCTGCCTAATTAACACCATTTACTGGTTCATTGACTAATTAGCCGATACTGCTGAGTAGACAGAATAATGATGCTACATTCTTTGGTTTCGAGAAAATATTTAGCCTCGAGTCGAGATGGTAGGGAAATATTGATTTTGACACTCATACATATTTCACCAAGTTGTTCAGCAGAAGGTAACGGATACATCTTGCAACTAAATATGTTTTGTACGAACTTAATCCTTTCCTAAGGCATCAGCTAGCTCATATTTCGTTTCCATAACCCTTCGGGTAAATTCACCTTCTTGAAGGATACTCTTATATAATTTCGGAGATGCCCATGGCTTTAACGTTTACCTTAATACCCTATTGTAATGGTTTCGATTCGAACGGTACATTAAACAATGAAGAACTAATATTCGCAATTTTATTGATTCAAATTTGATGATTGATGTAGGATCGTTAATTTAACATTAAAGAAATGAAAATGTTTATAAACGAAAAGACAAATTTAGTTTAGCGTTTTTGAAAATAAACTTAGGATAGGAGAAGCATGATAGCTTGTTGCTCTTTTTGAAGGCCAGCTCGAATTGCAACCTGTTCTTCATCTTTCTTGCTCTGTCCCAGGATTCAAATTGCAGGAGTGCCTGGGAAATTTCCTGAGAGGTTTTCCTTGATACTCGGCCAGAATGAGACTAGAAAGGATGGTAATGCGGCATAAGCGGGGCGTGCGCTGACAGACAGGCGGGGGCCATAGCTCATCTGTGCGGCGTCTGCATTAGTAGAATGAGGGAAAGGGCGGTTTTTCGGGTAGCTGGTGGGAGAGGGAGAAAGGAAGGGCCAGATTCCCTCTCTCCCTGCCTCCCCCATTTCCGCCACTCCCCCGCCTAATCACCTCCAGCCTCGCCCCGCCCCTTCCTACCAGCCTTTTTCCTTCTCCAGGTACCCGCCGCGCTTGGCGCTGACCGAAGTCGCAGCATGAGCATCTCCAAGGAGCAACGCCAGATTGACGAGCTCAAGAAGAGAGGTGAGCACTGGCCAGGGCAGGTGAAGCGCAGGAAGAGGGGGGCTGAATTGAGTTTGGGAGCGAGAGGAGGACTCGCGGCGCTTGCAAGCGATGCTGGAGGAGCGGGACAAGGAGATCGAGCAGCTGAAGAGCCAGCTGGACAAGTTTCAGTCCGTCTTCTTCCTCCAGCATCGCACTCTCTCCCCAACCACATCCACCGGCAGCTTGTCCCCGCATCGGTTAGCTCCCTACTTCACTATTGCAAGGGATGCTGGAGGAGCGGGACAAGGAGATCGAGCAGCTGAAGAGCCAGCTGGACAAGTTTCAGTCCGTCTTCTTCCTCCAGCATCGCACTCTCTCCCCAACCACATCCACCAGCAGCTTGTCCCCGCATCGGTTAGCTCCCTACTTCACTATTGCAAGGGATGCTGGAGGAGCGGGACAAGGAGATCGAGCAGCTGAAGAGCCAGCTGGACAAGTTTCAGTCCGTCTTCTTCCTCCAGCATCGCACTCTCTCCCCAACCACATCCACCGGCAGCTTGTCCCCGCATCGGTTAGCTCCCTACTTCACTATTGCAAGGGATGTTGGAGGAGCGGGACAAGGAGATCGAGCAGCTGAAGAGCCAGCTGGACAAGTTTCAGTCCGTCTTCTTCCTCCAGCATCGCACTCTCTCCCCAACCACATCCACCGGCAGCTTGTCCCCGCATCGGTTAGCTCCCTACTTCACTATTGCAAGGGATGCTGGAGGAGCGGGACAAGGAGATCGAGCAGCTGAAGAGCCAGCTGGACAAGTTTCAGTCCGTCTTCTTCCTCCAGCATCGCACTCTCTCCCCAACCACATCCACCGGCAGCTTGTCCCCGCATCGGTTAGCTCCCTACTTCACTATTGCAAGGGATGCTGGAGGAGCGGGACAAGGAGATCGAGCAGCTGAAGAGCCAGCTGGACAAGTTTCAGTCCGTCTTCTTCCTCCAGCATCGCACTCTCTCCCCAACCACATCCACCGGCAGCTTGTCCCCGCATCGGTTAGCTCCCTACTTCACTATTGCAAGGGATGCTGGAGGAGCGGGACAAGGAGATCGAGCAGCTGAAGAGCCAGCTGGACAAGTTTCAGTCCGTCTTCTTCCTCCAGCATCGCACTCTCTCCCCAACCACATCCACCGGCAGCTTGTCCCCGCATCGGTTAGCTCCCTACTTCACTATTGCAAGGGATGCTGGAGGAGCGGGACAAGGAGATCGAGCAGCTGAAGAGCCAGCTGGACAAGTTTCAGTCCGTCTTCTTCCTCCAGCATCGCACTCTCTCCCCAACCACATCCACCGGCAGCTTGTCCCCGCATCGGTTAGCTCCCTACTTCACTATTGCAAGGGATGCTGGAGGAGCGGGACAAGGAGATCGAGCAGCTGAAGAGCCAGCTGGACAAGTTTCAGTCCGTCTTCTTCCTCCAGCATCGCACTCTCTCCCCAACCACATCCACCGGCAGCTTGTCCCCGCATCGGTTAGCTCCCTACTTCACTATTGCAAGGGATGCTGGAGGAGCGGGACAAGGAGATCGAGCAGCTGAAGAGCCAGCTGGACAAGTTTCAGTCCGTCTTCTTCCTCCAGCATCGCACTCTCTCCCCAACCACATCCACCGGCAGCTTGTCCCCGCATCGGTTAGCTCCCTACTTCACTATTGCAAGGGATGCTGGAGGAGCGGGACAAGGAGATCGAGCAGCTGAAGAGCCAGCTGGACAAGTTTCAGTCCGTCTTCTTCCTCCAGCATCGCACTCTCTCCCCAACCACATCCACCGGCAGCTTGTCCCCGCATCGGTTAGCTCCCTACTTCACTATTGCAAGGGATGCTGGAGGAGCGGGACAAGGAGATCGAGCAGCTGAAGAGCCAGCTGGACAAGTTTCAGTCCGTCTTCTTCCTCCAGCATCGCACTCTCTCCCCAACCACATCCACCGGCAGCTTGTCCCCGCATCGGTTAGCTCCCTACTTCACTATTGCAAGGGATGCTGGAGGAGCGGGACAAGGAGATCGAGCAGCTGAAGAGCCAGCTGGACAAGTTTCAGTCCGTCTTCTTCCTCCAGCATCGCACTCTCTCCCCAACCACATCCACCGGCAGCTTGTCCCCGCATCGGTTAGCTCCCTACTTCACTATTGCAAGGGATGCTGGAGGAGCGGGACAAGGAGATCGAGCAGCTGAAGAGCCAGCTGGACAAGTTTCAGTCCGTCTTCTTCCTCCAGCATCGCACTCTCTCCCCAACCACATCCACCGGCAGCTTGTCCCCGCATCGGTTAGCTCCCTACTTCACTATTGCAAGGGATGCTGGAGGAGCGGGACAAGGAGATCGAGCAGCTGAAGAGCCAGCTGGACAAGTTTCAGTCCGTCTTCTTCCTCCAGCATCGCACTCTCTCCCCAACCACATCCACCGGCAGCTTGTCCCCGCATCGGTTAGCTCCCTACTTCACTTATTGCAAGGGATGCTGGAGGAGCGGGGCAAGGAGATCGAGCAGCTGAAGAGCCAGCTGGACAAGTTTCAGTCCGTCTTCTTCCTCCAGCATCGCACTCTCTCCCCAACCACATCCACCGGCAGCTTGTCCCCGCATCGGTTAGCTCCCTACTTCACTATTGCAAGGGATGCTGGAGGAGCGGGACAAGGAGATCGAGCAGCTGAAGAGCCAGCTGGACAAGTTTCAGTCCGTCTTCTTCCTCCAGCATCGCACTCTCTCCCCAACCACATCCACCGGCAGCTTGTCCCCGCATCGGTTAGCTCCCTACCTTCACCACAACTATTTAGCTTTATCCCACGCAATCAGCGTTATTGGACAAGCAATATGGCATCTTCGTCATTGGGCCGTGCGAGCGGAGCGTAAGCACGGTACCCTCTTAGCCAAGGAATGACATGCATCAGACATGACATTACATCAGACATGACATAAGTAATGAAGTAGATTTTTTAGGCCCCCCCGGTCCCGCCCCGGCCGCCCAAGGGAGCCCGGGCCCGGCCGGCGCAAAATCAATTGGCACAAAAACAAACACTGCCGAATCTGCTTTTAAAGCGGGTATCTCCAGCCATAGGCTCGATTGCCCAAAACCAATTTTGATTTTCAAAATAAAACAAAACACTGTTTCAACAATCATTTTGCAGAGCCCCGGACCCACCATAGCTTGACGAATTTGTCCCAAACCAATACAAGAAATCATAAACACTGTCAACAAATCCATTTTGCAAAAGCGCCTAGGGATCTCCAGCCATGCAAATCACCCAACCAAGTTCAATGTACGAAAATCAAAAGACGCAAAACACAAGTAAAATTGAAGAAAGAATTTGCAGTGGTATAGGGGTGGTAGTGTTTGGCTTGGAAATGAGGCCGCGCATCTTGGCGCCAGCCGAGAACACCTTGTTTAGGTGCAGATCAAAATACAGCCCGGCTCGGCTAAAATTTGTCAAAATATATTGAATTATTGTGAGCTTCAGAATAGTTGAACTTGTTTCATATTATCAGGAAAACTTGCCCTAAGTCTCTAATTTATGTCCTAAAAGCAGAGCTTATAAAATGCAAATGCATCGTTTTATGACCACTTGAGTTGCTTTTTAAAAATGTGCAAAAGAAATAAAGAATGTTCAGAAATATCAAAATAAGTCACCAAATGTCATCTCAGTCACCCCCACCAACTTTTTAAGGCTGTTTCAGGGGTAAAAATGACCATTGCTTTTATTTCTTGCGACATTTTTAACGCCAATTGGCTACTTTAGCATGAGTTTCGCAAATAAAATCAAAAATGAAAAAAAGTCAAAATTTACATTTATATCGAACTTGAGAAAATTCTAATCAATACATTTTTAAACAATGCAATGAATTTATATTCTTTTGAAAAAGCAAACGTTCCTGGTTCTGAGGATGTCTTTATAGTTTTCATAGGATCAATTTTATGCAACATATGGACAAAAATGTAAGGGGGTTAGGTATCAAAAGAGCTGCGGTTTTTCAGGTGATCATAAAATGTCTACATTTGCATTTTATAAGGTCTGCTTTTCAGGACACAAACTAGAGACTTAGGATAAGGTTTTCAGAATGATTGAAAGATTCAACTATTCTGAAGTTCTGATCTGAAGCTCGGTAGGGAATGAGAAAAGATGAAATGCATGCGACTGCAGGAGTCCGCGAAAGAAGAGGATAGTAGGAATATCGGCAGAGCCAGGCCTCTTCGCTAATGCGGACGATCTTTTCGCCGAGGACAACGACATTCTTCGCCGCTACTCCAAAAGTCCCAGGTAATCCCATTTCCATTTCTTTCTTTTCCCATTTCGAGAGTTCTGCAAATATCTATTGCCGTTTGAGTGGGTGAATGTTTCTGTTTTATTTGATATAACAAACCAATGCAATATTTTGCCCTACAATTCATGAAGTTTAGCTTAAATTTTTCAGTTTGGCAAAACATGTATACATTGGAACTCCCAATTTTTTTCCATGTACATTTTATTCGTTCATTAGAAAAAGCATAAACAGATTATTTTTATCGTTTGGAGCAAATCTTCTCTTAGAATGTATCGATTTTTTATTTGTGCGTATGACAAACCCTAGTTGATATATGTAACAGACATTTTCTGCAGTTGACAGTCCGAGCTGAAGCAAAGACTAGACTCAGGAACATCAGTGAAATATAAAAGAGAGCAAGTGCAAACAGGAAAAGGTTGGGAAAAAAAGAAGAAGGCCATTAGAGAGCTGGCGAAAAAAGCAGTAGCTTAATAAGGCCTGAAGAAGGCTACAGGGACACAATGGAACGAGGCTTCTTTTACATCCAGGCCTAGGACTTGCATATTTCACCAGCCTCCCTCCGCCCCTTCTCTAGCCTTCACTTGTCCAAATACCAGCCGCTGCATTTCATTCACCACCCTTCCTTCCGCATGCATGGCGCTTTCAAACACCTCCTTCGCTTCCCTTCCTCGCCCACACATCATTTCTCAAATCCGCTTCCTCCTAACTCACCTGCCCTCATCTTCCAGTCTTTTTCTACTCGCACCGTCCAGAAGTACCTGGGCAAATGAGATGCATAGAAGACTGGTGTGGGGGGAATGGGTGAGGAATGTGGAATAGGCAGCTGGTGTTTGAAGTGGTCTGGCGAGCCAGCGTCAATCACCGCCCCTTTGAGACTCCCTTGGCAAGGGGCCCTGCAAAAACTCTGTTGCTGCCTCCACTGTCACGCCTCCTCATCCCCCCAACCAGCCACTCCTGCTTCGTCTGCTGCTTCGTCTCCGAGGTTATTAGGGGGGGATTAAGGGGAGGTCTGGGGAGGGATGCTTTTGGCATATCCGCCGCTCCTTCCTGCCTTGGCCGTCTTTCAATAAGCTCTCCAGGAGGGGGCTCTGCTTTTCAGCGCCCTTCGATTAATCCCCTGCTTCCGTTCTGGATGGGAGGCTGGGTGAAGGAGGCTCTCTGGTGCAGCTCGTAAACCCGCCCAGCCTCCTCTTCTCCCGCCCGCCCCCTGGAGGAGCAGGCCAAATGATGGCCGGTTAATTGCATTCCCTCGCCGCCCCTTGCCCCCACCCCCTGCCCCTACAACCCCCTCTCTTCTTCATTTCCAACTTTCTATCCCACTCGCCGCCCAATTTGGGGCCATGTTTTCGCTAGCCGCGCACAAATTAACGGCCTTTCATTGGCGGCGGACGTGAATACCTCTCATTTGCTCTGGGGCTTAGAGCGGGAAAGGCAGGCGGCCGTCTTCATCATCAAGGTCTATATGGCAACAAGTCATTACCCCAAGGTCTTGCTTCCAGGCCCCTTTTTCCAACGCCTTGCGCAATAAGGGGCCTTGTAGACAGAGAGACAGAGAGAGAGGGAAGAATCAGAGGATGAGTTCCCTGCGTGAGTTCCAAGTGGCGCTGTCGGAGAAGCTGGAGGAGCTCCGTCTGCGAGACGAGGCCATCGCTGAGCTCCAGTACCAGCTCGCCCTCAAAGAGGCTGAGATCGGTCGCCTTCGCTCTGCCCTCGCCCGCTACCATGCCTCCGACAGGGACAGAAATCCATCGCTCCACTCCGGGCCCAGCTACAGCATCCTATCCGAGGTTCGCGCGCCGCATCCTCACTGCCGGCGGAGAAGGAGTCCATTGGAATAGGCAAAGAAACTGAGCGGCTCTGTCAGCTCCATCGGGAACGGAGGCTCTGCTGCCAACTCCCTGGAAACCCCGTCCCCCACCGAGGCCTACACTTCGCTCAGCCCCAGGCTTCATCGCCCAGTCACATCCTATCCTGCCAACGGGAAGACCCCAGCGCTTGCAGAACGGAGCAGCAGCATTTCAAACGCACACCCTCAACCTCTTCCAGTCGCAGCTATACTCGCCCCCAACGTTCGCCCACTATCACCTCGCATAAGCTCTGACACCTGCCAAATTAAGCAATGCCCCGTGGAGGCGATCCCTGAGGCATGAAGCAATGGCTAGCATAGGCCTGCCCTATAGAACTTCTACTGCTTGTCTAGGGCAGAAGCAAAAGGGGGGATGTAGAGGAAGCAGAAGAGGCATGGGCGTAGTTTGAGTAGGGCATGAGGAGGGGTCTCCGGTGATGCTGCGGCGGCCACGAAGTACACGAGCGTCGGGGCGAGGGCCCAAGGAAAGCTCCATCGGTGGCCTCTTCCGCAAAACCTCCGCAGGACACGGGGGATCCATGAAGAACAAAAAGGACAAGGATACATCGCTTCTCAAACGATTCGCCCCATGACCCCCTCATTTCACTTCTTCCATTTTATACCATCTGTAGCTCATCAACTCCTGACCTGTGAACTTGTGACTATCTTCATTTTTTTCATTCTACTTCTCAACTGTGCCTGACGAATGATTGGGTGCGAACGTGATACGTGATGATTGCAAAACAAAAGGTACAAAGCAGTATATCATTACGAAAGTGGTCTTTAAAATGATTTTGTTTTGATGCTATAGGTCAAAGGATCTGATCAGAGCAGCGATTTTGGAGAACGACTTTCTTCGGAATTTGGAACAGGATCAGATGAACGAGGTTCGCCCCAAATAAAATGTTTTTAAAGGAAAAAGGAAAAAGCTGCAGATGGTAGAATGTGCCTACCCAGTGGACGTATCTCAAAACTGCCTTATCATTCGAGAAGGAGACGTTGGATCTCTCGTCTACGTTATCGAAGGTAATTTTTAACCAGCGAATAGCTCAAAGGTGAGAAGATGAATTGATTGTGAGACGGTAAAGTGGAGGTGACGAAAGAGGGCAAGTACCTGTGCACCCTGGCGCCCAAAAAGGTCTTTGGGGAGCTCGCCATCCTCTACAACTGCGAACGCACGGCCTCTGTCCGCGGTTCCCTTCCATTGCATTACACCCCTTCCCAACCTTTTCAATCACTCTTCTTCAGCGCTAAGCCCGTGCCGTCTGTGGGCCATCAACCGGCAGACCTTCCAGGCCATCATGATGAAGACCGGCCTCGCCAAGCAGAGCGAGTACATCAACTTCCTACGCAGGCTCCCCTTCCCCCTCCTCTAGCACAGCTCCTCTAAACCTCTCATCCTCACTTCAGCATCCCCATGTTCGCCTCCATGGGGGAGACGGAGATGAGCCGGGTGGCGGACCTGCTGGAGGAGGAGAACTACGAGTACGGCGAGTACATCGTCCGCCAGGGCGCCCTCGGCGAAACCTTCTACATCATCAGCAAGGGACAGGTTCATCTTGAGGGGAGCCTGTGGAGGGGGGCTTAGAGAAAAAGGTGATGTTGTAGGTGCGAGTGACGCAGACGCTGCCGACGGCGCCGACGGAGAGTCGCCCGCACGAGAAGTCCGTCCGCATCCTCAAAACCGGCGACTACTTCGGGGAACAGGCGCTCAAAGGGTACCTCCATTCAATCCCCTCCTATTTCCGCCCCGCCCCTTGCCAGAGCAGCCGGCCTGGCTTGTGATCTGAGGCAGATTCTAGACGGAAAGAGGAGCCGAGGCAAGTTGCCCTCCTTGCAGCCCGCTATGTTCTCTGGTTTACTCGGCTCTCACATGGCAGCGCTGTCCTTTTTTCAGCTCAAAGCAAGTCTCAGCGTCCTCCCTAACTTATGCCCTGACTCTCCCACTCACGTCCAGCCTAGCCCCCGCTGCCTAGAGGGAGGAAGTGGAGAATGACAGGGAGGATGTTCGGACGGCGAACGTGATCGCGGCCAGCGAAGACGGCGTCACCTGCCTCAGCCTGGACAGGGACAGCTTCCAGACTCTCATCGCCGGTCTTCGAGAGGTGGCACGGAAGACCTACCAGCAGGACTCCGCCATGCACTCAAAGTCCCCTCCAGCCCCCTCTCTATTCCTTCTAGTCCCATCCACAGAGCAAAGATGAACACCAGGATAGCAGCAGAGTTCGCCAATCTGAAGCTCTCCGACCTGGAGATGGCCGGGACGCTGGGCGTTGGAGGATTCGGACGAGTGGAACTGGTTCCTACCCTTTACTTCCTGCCTCTTACCACCTCGGCCCTAGGTGGAAGAGAAGAAAAGAAGGATAATAATTGCAGGTGACGATCTGTGGGGACAGGAGTCGAAGCTATGCGCTGAAGGTGATGAAGAAATCGCATATCGTAGAGACGAAGCAGCAGGATCACATCATGAATGAGCGCCGCATCATGAAGGACGCCTGCTCCGATTTCATCGTCAAGTTACCTCTTCCTCTACCGCCTCTTCACCCTCTTGAGCTCCCCGGCTCTTTTCAGGCTTTACAAGACCTTCAAAAACCCCAAATACCTCTACATGGTCCAGGAGGCTTGTCTAGGCGGGGAGGTGTGGACCATTCTACGCGATCGGTGCCCATTCCCATCCTTTACTCCTCAATCCCACACATCTCATCAGAGTAGTCTCATAACAGCGGTAGTTTCGACGACCAGACAGCACGCTTCTACACTGCTTGCGCTATTGAGGCTTTGGAATACCTTCACTCTAGGTTCACTTTTCCGCATTCTCTACCTTATGAAGATGGGAAACGAATAAGACGGGCATTTGCAGAGGGGTTATTTACCGAGATTTGAAGCCCGAGGTTTGAGAAATCTTTGTTTCTCAATGTCAGCTGAAATTTATGGCAATTAAAGAATATGCTGATCGACAATCGCGGCTTCGCCAAACTCGTGGATTTCGGCTTCGCCAAGCGCATCGGCTTTGGACGGAAAACCTGGACCTTTTGTGGTGAGGAGGAGGAGAAGGATTATGAGAAGGCGGACGGAGAATGAGATGAGGAGGGTTGAGGAACACCGGAATATGTTGCACCGGAGGTCATCCTCAACAAAGGCCACGACTTTGCCGTGGACCACTGGTCCCTGGGCATCCTCATGTTCGAGCTCCTTACCGGCACGTTAGCTGGAGCATTCTGTCGAAGGAATTGGGAGATGAGTAAATGAGTGTTGAGGCCTCCGTTCACGGCGCCGGATCCCATGCGCACCTACAACCTCATCCTCAAGGGCATCGATGCCCTCGACTTCCCCAAGAAGATGTCCAAACACGCTGTCCTGCTTATCAAGAAACTTTGCCGGTGCGTATACGCCCCCTTTTTAGCTGATTGTAGGGTGTGGAAAGAAGTTGGTTGAGGGAGTCGCCGAATGATCGACTGGGCTATGGCCGCGGGGGGATCAAAGATGTGCGAAAGCAGCGCTGGTTTGACGGCTTCGACTTCGACAGCCTCAAAACCCGCAGTCTCCAGCCACCCATCGTCCCTACGGTCTCTTTTTTCACCTTTTCAAATTCAGTGCCACATTTTGCGAGACAAGTTACATCAACGGGCTAATAATGAGAGCTTAAAGAGCTCTGTACTTTGTTTATGTTCTTTGAAAGGGGGTGATAGGGCGAAGAAGATGGGGGGTTGAAAGGTTCGAAGTGCGCTGGACACCTCCAATTTCGACGACTATGGAGAAGCGGAGGGCGGCGATCCTCCCGATGATCTCACCGGCTGGGATGCCGAATTCTAAATCCCTCCTTTTATATCATCTATAAAACTGCTTGCAGTAAGCTCTAGTATTCACAAATAGCTCACCTACTTTCCAATCTCTGTTGAAATGCTTCTTTTTGCGCGGCCGCGGAGCGGCGGGCGGCCAAGGCCCGCTTATACAGTTACCCCATTTTTCGTCCGTCTGTCCGCATATATATATATATGTGGTTCCAGAGCCCGGACTCGACGGTTTTTCAACGAAATTGGCCCAAATTTTGCATGAAGGTCCGTCTGGGTGGTGGCTAGTAGGGTTTTTCTGCGCATGGCGTCATTTTGATTGGTTCTGGATTTATGACCAAAAAACCATGAAAATGGGGGCCTTTAAATTCGAAAAAGTTTCGAAAAAGTTCATTTTATCTTTAATTATTATTTATTATTATTGTTTAAACGCCTCAGAAACCAAAACTAGACTATACCACTGTTACTGTTTCTTATTGTTTTGAGAATCATTTTATTTCCTTATTTCATTGTATTGCTTAACAAGGTGAAAAAGGCCGCGCATCTATTCGCGATAGCCGATAATACCTTGTTTGCTCCACATAGCACAAGAAATAAATGTGACAAAGTCTAGCATCACGTGATTGGGGGATGTCTCGGGCTTGGAATCTGCGCAAAGACTGGCAAACCGAGGCTTCTGATGCTCTAAGGATCGCATAAAGCAGCAATGTGCACCTTCCTAATCGGTTTTAACCCAGTACGAAAAGGTACGTATGGGTTGCGAGTCTTGATGAACCCTTTGGGGTGACTTGAGATCTCGCATCTTTTGGAAAAGCGATCATTGGGGTATCCAGGATCGCTATCAATATTAGCCTCTATCTCCAAAAGTAAGCTAAAGCTGTGTTTTAAAAATAGAAGTGTGTGATTATGTATTTTGGGCAACGAAACAAAAAAGGAAACAAAATATGCACATAGAACAAAGCTGGTAAAGAAGTGAAATGGAAGTGAGAATGTGAGAAAGCAGTATTGGGGTGAGGATAAAAGGGCGGTCAAGGCATGCTCTGTGTCTTCACTTTGCCAGTGACGACGTCATTGTAGGTGGGCGGTGGGCTTTCAATTCCTTGCTCTCTGTTCATGTCAGACGCAGGCGCTCTGGAGTTCTGGCCGGGAGGATGGCTGGGGTATCCACCGCCCATTGCCTTCAACCACACCTTCTTCTGCCTTCCCCTCTCATTCTTCTTCCGCTAATGCATCAACAGCCGAATGAAAATGGATATCTAGGTGGTATGTCTAAAAAAAGAATACGGAGTACGGGATAGCGGCAAGGCTGCTGACGTGCTCTCCCGGCTCCTCGCTGCGCAGCGCAGGGATCCCGCTTCAAACTGGACGATGAGCTTCCCATTCCCACTCCAACCCTTCAAATCAATCCACCTTTTTCCTTGGATAAAAAAGGATTCTCGAAAAATAAATAGTGTTTGTAGTTTGTAATAATTTGTACAATATACCAAGAAAAAGGGGAATATCCATGAAAATTCTTTAGCGCTGGAGCGTTCTGTTCTGGTGGTCATGTGAGAGGTGCGGGGCTGATTGCCTTGGTGACTCAGGTGTAAATAAAAAGCGTACCTGTAAAAACCGGAACTCCTGTACCAAATAATCCCTCTCGAGTCCTGGCTGTTAGGATTCCGCCGACTAGTCACTCACACTGAAGCCCTTCCTTCGGGGTATCGGTTATAAGGCTGCTCTGGGCATGTCGGAAAAGAAGCGCTCAATACCTACGCATTTCACCGTTCCGGCAAAGACACCTCGTCGCCATGGCTTTTTCAGTCAAGACAACTCTTGCGGCTGCATATCGACAATGTCTTTTTTCTCAAGACGGCATCTGTGCCTCAGATTCTACATTTTCTTCTTGGTTTCTTTCGTTTTTTTTGTTTTTCAAGTTTTTTTCATTGCATAAAGAAAGGCTGGGTCTTTGCTTTATTCTGAAGCTGGTGTTCATGTAGGTGGCATGATCTGATTGGAGCAGCGGCAGGAGTCAGAGGGGTTTGTAGAATTCGTATTTCTCCATCTGGGCGCGTCGCAGAACGATAGCAAAGGCCGCGCAGCTGAAGGCGTTGTAAAGCAGGAAGAGAAGCAGCGCTCCACCCACAAGAGCCCACGGCAACCTTCAGGATATTGAAGCGTCCAGAAATCAACCCAGCTTCAAAGACAGTAGACCAGTGGTGAGGACAGGTGGTAGCTGGGGCAAAAGGGCGATTGATGAAGCCGGAGTCACATGTGGCCATGTACAGCAAATTCCAACCTGCCCACAGCGTCCCTTTCAAATTTGCACCAATTAAAAAATTGGAAAACTAGAAAGCAAATTAGTGGAGACCGAAGACTGAGAAGAATGACAGAATAGACAACAACTAAATAACGAGAATTTTAATTAAGAGGCAGTTTGCGAGAGGATTGAGAGGCCTTGTAGAAGGGGTATTCCACTTCCCAAAAATCGAAGGTTCGAGTTCAGAATCATGATTAGGCCATGGTTTTAGTCCATTTAGTTGTGATCTCAACCCAACAAACCGTGGCCCAAAACATGGCTTTATTGTCGAGAAATGGCCATTTTTCTAACACCAACTTTTTGCGCGGCGGCCGCGCGCGGGGGGGGGGGGGGTGGGGGGCCGGGGGGGGGGGGGGGGGGGGGGGGGGGGCCGGGGGGGGGTAGGGGAGGGAGGAGGGTGGGGGGGGGGGGGGGGGCGGGGCGCCGCCGCGGGGGGGCGGGGGGGGGCGCGCCGCGCGGCGGGGGGGGGGGGGGGCCAGGGGCGGAGTAGGGCCTCCCCCTTTTTGCGCGCGTCCGTGCGCATTTTTTTTTTTTTGTGTGTTGGGGGCCCATTCCCCGCGGTTTTTCAAAGGAGTTGGGTTTTTTTTTTGATGGGGGGCCCCCTGGGTGGTATCTCCAGGCCATTTTTGGCGCTTGACGTGATTTTTTGAATTTCGCCCAAAACTCAATTTTTTGATGTTTCAAAGCACTAAAAATCGTAAATCACTGGTTTTTCCATGAAATTAGCTGAAATTTCGCATGAAAGTCCGCCTTGGTGATGTCTTGGCCCCATTATTAGGGCTTGGAGAAATTTTTGATTTTCACCCAAAACTCAATTTTTTGATGTTTCAAAATACGAAAAATCGTAAATCACTGGTTTTCCCACGGAATTAGCTGATTTTTGGCAGATACGTCCGTCTAAGTAACATTTCAGAGCTGGCAAAAGGAATTTTTGAAAAATTTATTATTTCTTGATTTGTAGTCAAAAAACCAAAATCTTGATGTTTCAAAAATTCAAACATCTATAAATCCCTAGTTTTTCAAAAAAATTAACTCAATTTTGGCAGTTAGGCTTGTTTATGTGGTGTTTTGAAGCTGTTAAAAGGAATTTATGAAACAAATTTGTAATATTTCGCTTTGTGGCCAAAAAACTAAAATTTTGATGTTTAAAAAATTCGAACAAGCATATGTTTAAGGCTTTTGAATTAAATTAGCTGATTTGGACTAGAAGTGATTCTTATGCATGGATTATAACGTTGCTTACTTGGAACAAAGGCCGCGCATCTTGGCAATAGCCGAGAATACCTTGTTTGACATCTGGATGACCTAAAAATCGATTTTTGGCCAATTTCAACCCACATTTTTTGACCAACCCCAGACAATTATATATCAATCGAACCGCAAAACTGTAGAAAATTTCATGGTAACAATGATTTGTCCCAAAAGGAAAATTTTTCTAACTGACTTTTCAAAAAAACGATTTTCGCTTTTTGCCATTTTTGGTACAAAAAAACTGATTTCTAAAAATGATCAAAAAATTCAAGGCTAAGACCTAGCCTATCTTTTAATTCACATTCTTGCCGTCATTTTGGTATGCAACTCTTTGCTCAACTCGGTGTCCGACTCCGACTAGGGAAACAAATGATATAGCAGGGCGGACAGGCTGCCAATAGAGTATTTTATGCCAAAAAATATTCATTTTTAGGACAAAATTTTTTTGGCCATTTTTTGCCTATGTTATAACATAGGGCAAAAATTGAAGTGCAAATTTTCAATTAAAAAATTTTCCGAGTCGGACACCGAGTTGAGCAAAGAGTTGCATACCAAAATGACGGCAAGAATGTGAATTAAAAGATAGGCTAGGTCTTAGCCTTGAATTTTTTGATCATTTTTAGAAATCAGTTTTTTTGTGCCAAAAATGGCAAAAAGCGAAAATCGTTTTTTTGAAAAGTCAGTTAGAAAAATTTTCCTTTTGGGACAAATCATTGTTACCATGAAATTTTCTAGTTTTGCGGTTCGATTGATACATAATTGTCTGGGGTTGGTCAAAAAATGTGGGTTGAAATTGGCCAAAAATCGATTTTTAGGTCATCCAGATGTCAAAAAAGTAGGTGTTAGAAAAATGGCCATTTCTCGACAATAAAGCCATGTTTTGGGCCACGGTTTGTTGGGCTGAGATCACAACTAAATGGACTAAAACCATGGCCTAATCATGATTCTGAACTCGAACCTTCGATTTTTGGGAAGTGGAATACCCCCTCTGAATCCTCTCACAAACCACCTCTTAAGCTCTAATTTCGCAAGTTCACAATAAAAAGGGGAACAGGAAAACGAAGCCTTTCTACCTTAGCCTTTTTGCAAGAAGAAATGCTAAGGGTGTAGTCACCAGCAATACTGGCGGCGATAGAGCCAGCTTTCCAGAAGAGATAAGGCAGGAGGGCTGGGAAGGAGTCCGGCGGATTCAAAGCTAGAACTAAGAGAGCCGGCAAGCCCAGTACTATGGGCAGGATGGGGTAGTGGTACGCATGGCCTTCCACCTCCCCTCCTTCCACCCCCTCCTCTATTTTACTGCAACATGCAGTCGCCAGTCCTTAAAGTGAAGCCTCCATGAAGAAGTAAACTAGATGCAAAAGCTTGTGGCGGCCAAGATAGAAGCAACTTCGATGAAGACCAGAACTCCCAGCCGCATGACTAGCTGCTAGCCAATTGAGCTTAGCGCCGCTTTCCTTCCACCATTGCTCATGCATTGCGCTCGAGCGAAAGCCTTGCATTTCCAGCGATTGTTGCGTCTGCTGTCTGCTGATGTAGCGATGGCTGCGCTAAAAACGCTGGGCCGTTTCTTTCTTTCTTGCTTATTGTGGCATTGGGTAATTGTGATTCGTTTGATCCACGGCCCCTGGTTGATGAATTAGCAAGAATACATCGCGAAAAATTGAAATAAATAACTTCATAAGACTGCCAGAGCGGCAATATTTCGAGCAAATTCAGTCAATTTTGCTTTGAGCAGAAAAAGCAGCTCTATTAAAATGCTAGTTAATGCCAAGGCCAGAGCTATAGTACAGCCGACGAATACTCCTCGAAATCTTTCCAAACCAACACTGGTCCCAATTTGCTCATCTTTGCTTTTCTGAGATCCACATCTGCAAATAAGCATGATATGCAATATTAGGGTATAAATAAGATTTGATCCAAAAACCTAGCTGCACGATGCATTCTTTTGATATCAGTTAATTGTTTGACCATAGCTTCATAGACTTTGTATTCTCTCCAGCTAAATTCTCTTCGCTTTGTTTCCAGCCTGAATAAGTTGATTCATTGACAGATGCCATGAAGGGGAGTTGGAAAACAAAGTAAAGGATCCGCCGATGGCGTATGTGAGTTGGTGGAAGACTGTATGTTCCAACTCGCAATGCTGCTCCAACAGAAAGTTCACATCGTTGCTTGTTCCCAAGTATACTGAGCCAGGCTCCTTTTTCAGCTTTTTGATCTGCCAAGTGAAGCTAATTTGTTAGTTAATCCTTTATAAAATTGAACAGCAAAACCATTTGTTCCAATTTAAATTTAAAAAAACAACACTAATATTTTTGCTAGAGGCAAGAATTCTACAAAAGATGAAGAACATAAAATGTTTATTGAGCAAATAAATGTCCACCCATATCTTAGGTTTTATATGAAATGGTTCTCAAGAGGCGCTTTTTGATAGCAGTTAAAAATTAGAATGGGCCGGGTATAAATTTTCTTGAGCCCCTCCTTTTTTATTGCAGATTTTGTATATCCTTACATTTTTATGTAACTCTACCAATTGTGGGCCAAAATTATGCAGAAATGAGCTCAAAATAGTTCCAAGCGTAAAGGGAGGTACAACTTTTGCCGATTTTCGCATTTCACAGAGTTGTGTTTATATAACTGCCTATGTCTCCCTGTTTTAAGTATTTCAACAAACTAGTCTTGGCAAAACGTTTATGCCAATATCTTTGCAGTAAAATGAAAATCCGTTGCAAAAAATGTGATGGGAAACGTATGCTTTTCTCTCAATAGATACTTGCCTAGGGCTTTTATAACCAATTTTACAAATGGAAATTGAGAAATATTTACATGCAGAAGAGCATGACGGTTTTTTTGTATAAATGTGACATTTGCCAAAATGTTATAACATAGGGCCATTTTAGATTGTGGATGGCATTAAAAAGTGCTTAAAAAAAGTTCATTTGGCTCATCAATTTTTGCAACTTGTTTCAAATGTTTCTTGACCAAAATTATGTAAAAAAATTCAGAAATAATGGTAATTTTCACAAAATCGCATGGAAAAAAATTAAAATTATATTTTCTTAAGCGCTGAACATTTGAAAACATTTTTGCAACGGAGTTACATTTTCCGGCAAAACTATATCCATAAACGCATTGCCAAGACTCTAGGGATTCGATTGATCCCCATAATGTTCGTACAAACACTGAAAACGGGGGAAAACTATTCGCAAAAAACGGCAAAATTTGGACCTCTCTTCGCGTTTGGAACTGTTGTGAGCCCATTTTTCGCATATATTTTGCACTAAATTGGTGGAGTTACATAAAAATTCAGGATTTGCGATAAAAAAGGAGTCAAAAAGTTATGTCCGGCCCCCTAAGAGAATTTGCACGGTTGGCACCTAGTTTCCCCCCCATGAGTGTTTTCCCCCCAAGCAACAACGCCCCCCTCCAAGAAAGTCCCCCCATGAAAGCCCCCCCCCCCAAGATGTTACCTACTATAGTGACTTACCTATCCCTATACACCCTGCGCTGACTCGTCCCCTAGTTGATACGGCAGGTGAAAAAAGGGAAGTTTGTTTCTTGGGGGTGAACTAAGCGTCAAAAGTCTTGGGGGGAACTAGGCGCCAAAATCGACGCCTAGTTCCCCCCAAGACATTTTTACTTATTTTCACCTTGTTTTAGACATGTATAGTGGCTTACATATACCCACACACCCTGCGCTAACTCGTCATTTACGTATCAACCGTATCAAGCCGTATCAACCGAAGCCGTATCAACTAGGGGAAGAGTTAGCGCAGGATGTGTGAGTGTGGGTATAGGTAAGTCACTATAGTAGGTAAAATCTTGGGGGGGGGAACTTTCATGAGGGGGTGGGGGTAACCCTCCATGGGAGGGGAAACTTTGGTAGGGGGGGGGAACTAGGTATCAACCATTTTCACTCCTACCAAAAGCCAGGTCTTAAAAATGTTGAACGGGTGCATGGTTTTTGGAAGAGATTTGTGAATAAAAAAGTAATGAGCGCGTGAGCATTTGAAACAAATGTCCGAGCATACAGCCATGGAATATGAAAGTAGCTGAGCTGGCCGTTGTTGCAGTAAACGAGCGAAGCGAAGGGCGTCGGAAGAGCCTCCTGCGGGATTCAAAAGGCCCTATGTTTTTAGAGGCCATGTGTAAGAAGTATATGGGTTAAGAAAGATTACCTGCCATATATCGAGGTTGCCGCGGTCGTTCCAAATCTGTATGCGGCCGTCCTCGTAGAGGTCCAAGAAGCCCCCAAGGCTAGCCATGTACTCGATCGGTCGAAATGTAACGAAGATATAATTTATCTGAGCAGTATCCATTTTGGTTCACGTAGTCACAAATGCTTTGGACCAGTGGTGTTAGGTAAAACTGTTTGGCAGTTCCATTTCACCTTTCCACCTCGCAAGTAAAACCCCCAATCATTTTGCTTCACTTTTAACCTCATGCATTTTTGCTAAAATTAGTTTCATTTAAAAATTTGAATTTTTTCCACTTTTTACAATGTTTTCACTTTTTTTCCACTTTTTAGGTCTGCTTGTGTAAAAACGTCCCAATTTATCTCAAAATTGCTTCAAATTGCATGGGAGAGTGTCTGAAACAAAAAGAGTAATGCAAGCCGTGGCTGGAACAGTCAAAAGAGAATCCTACTTGAGGAACTGAGAAAAAAATTTGAGAAAATTTTAAGAAAATTTTTGAAAAATTTTCAAAATGTTGAAAAATTTTGAAACTTTTTTTGAAAATTTGAGAAAATTAGTGCTCAGACAGCAAAAAACGGCAGTATTTTTCTGAAATATAGAAAATAAGTGGAAAGTTAAATGGAAAGTAATAAGTGGAAAGTAAAATGGAAATTCACTTCACTTCCACTTCAACCTCTGGGGGTCCAAAAACATATTACTTCACTTCCGCTTCCACCTTGAGGGTTCCAAAAGAGTTTTTTTTTCCAATTTTTTTTACTTTCCACTTTTTTTTCCACTTTTTACCTAACACCACTGCTTTGGACAACTTGATAATTTATCTAGTATTTTGGCAAACTAAACAATGTGCTTTTAGTAGGATAATTTCTGATTTTGAATCAATTTTTAAATTTTAGATTTATCAGGGTTTTTAAACACTAGGACAAATAACAAAATGTGGAACCTGTGAGTCGAGGATGAAGAAAAAGATGGTGAGACCAATATTTTTGAAAAGCATGAGAGCTGAGATAGTTTTGAAATGGGCCAAGGTCTGATGAAGTCGCAGAAAAAGCGCACAGTGGTGAAAAGCTGCCAATGCCAACGCCAACAGCAACAGACTTCGAAGACGAGGGGGAACCAGTTGGCTTCAATCATCCTCCTATTCTTCTATGCATCCTTCTTGCCACTTCACAACCTATAGCCTTGGACAACCAAGGATGGATAATGGATATATGGAGCAAGCAGAACCTGAGATCAACGCGCAATCCACGGAAAAGTGGGCTAGGGAAGTAGAAAATGGCGACTGACACGAGGTGCGTGGGGCCGATGAAGCTACTACCTAGATTGGCCAATCTTGATGGAGTCAGGCTGTACCTCAAAATCACATTATTTTTGATAAAGTCCATCTACAGCTTGATTTTAAATGGACAGGACTTTTGCACTTCTTCCGTTTCTTTTAAATATACGCATAATATTCCAATTCAATTCCGAATATTCCAATTACGGTGTCGGGGTGGAAGTGGTAGGTTGGGAGGGGATGAGGTGAGGGTGATGAAATCCCGAGCCCTGACGGCGTTGGCGAGGGTGTGCGAGATGTCGGCGGTGAGGATGGAGACGCGCTTCTTGCGGAGGCGGTGGGCCTTGGCGAAGCCGGAGAAGGTCACGGTGTCGCGCAAGCACAAACCCTCCACCACCAAGTTTTCTTAGAAGGTCTCCAAGGAGGTTGGACAGAGGATAGGAGTGAATGTGAGGAGAGTGTGGCAAGAGAGGGCCCAGCGGGCGAGCTGTGTCTGGGGGGAGGCGGGAAAGGTCGGGGAGCCAATGAGCGTGGAGCATACGAAGTGGGGAAGGAGGGAACGGACTCTCGTGACGAGAAGTACCGTCTCCGGGCTCCCCGCACTCCTATGCCCCGACAGTGCTCCCGGGCCTCTTTGACAGCAAGGCAGGGAA
>JASANA010006051.1:0-31300 GCA_030248095.1 Ptycholaimellus sp. GST1_10 | reverse complement strand
CTTATTTGCAGGGTATCTGGCATTCTCAGCGGCATCGCAGCGGCGGCTTGAAGCCACTGGAAAGAATTGCGCCCCCCAAGCCAGTGGTAGGAGAAGGTGATGCAGCAACACATTTATTGCCTTCATCACTATTTACTATTACATTTGAAAACAAATATAAATATATTTTAAAATATCTCTTCAACTAAACAAAGAGCCGAGGAAAGTTTAAGACTGAACATCTTATTCCCTCCTTTAATCGAGTACTATTCCTTTTTGTACAACATCAGAGATAGATGAGTCGCCAGCTGCTAAATCAGGCAATGAAGAATGTAGAAAACGCCCCAATTTCCGAGGAGTCCATAAATGAATGATTAAACTTATGCTTGATGCGTTAAGCTGGGATTTTTCCCATCGTTTTTAAACGACCATGAAGAGTGTCAGCAAAAGCCTCTCAAACCGTAGCTACTGCCACTGCTTTGCAGCAAGCCCCACATATCCATTGGCATATGTGTGAAAGAAAAAAAGGGGGGGAATGGAGAATGTGAATAGGGGTGGTGTTCATAGGAGGGCCTCAGTGGCATGTGCAGGCCCCAATTTCGCCTCTCTCCTCCTGTCGCTTGGCCGGAGAGAGAGAGAGAGGGGCCAGGGCGTGTCTGGCTTGGAAGTGTCTTGGGCGCCGCTGCTTGTGCGCCCTGCTAGGGTTGCATGGAGTGCGGGGGAGGGGCGGGTGGGGGGGGAAGAGGTTGGGTGAGGCAGAGGAGGTTGGGGGAGGGGAAGAGGAGGAGGGAGGGAGGGAGGCTGAAGGGTGCGGTAGGACAGGCGCGGGGCAGGCGCTCTTCGTACGCCCTCCTTCAGAGCGGCGCGGGAAGAGCGGAGAGGACGCGCGGCCTTCTACGGAGCAGCCTCCTCCTACTCCCTTTCCCCCGACTAGGAGAGGAGGAGGGGGTGAAGCTGCTGGCGGGGCTGAGGGAATAGCTTCCTCTCCCTCCACCCCCGCTCTCCCGCATACACACACCCCACACACACACACTCAGCCCCCCACCCCCCACAGATACGAGGCGAAAGCGCACGAAGGCATAGCCACTAGCCTGCTGCCCCCTCCCTCCCTCCTTCCCCTTCCATCCCTCCTCCTTCCCCTGGCCATGTGGGAGGGAGGGAAGGAGGGAAGGGGAAGGGGCGCGCGCCATTATCAGTGGAAGGGGGCAGGCCGGGGCCTTGGACGCGCGCTCGGGAAAAGCTCGCCTCTCTGCCCCCTCCCCTCCTCTCCTTTCACAGCAGCGCCACAGCTCCCCCCTCTCTCCCCCCTCCATACACATACACACACATACACAGGGAAAGGGGGCCCCCTCTAGGCTTGCGCCCCCCATACACGCCCCAGCGAACCCCCTCTTCGCCTCTTCCTAGCGCTCCCCCCCTTCCACCCCCCTTTCGCAGTAGCTAATGCCAAGGCCACGGCGCAAGGAAAGCGCCTTCCCTGTCCCTCTCCCTCTCGCTCCCAACGCCTTCACTACACCCTCTCTCCTCCCTCTCTCCCTCCCTCCTCTACACCCCCCATACCTCTCAAAGCCTCACCTCATCATCATTAACCAGCGCCACCCAGCCCAGTACAATCGCCCCAGCTTCATCCTTTCTCTCCCATCCCCTGCCCAACCAGACGCAGAGAGAGAATGGGAGGGAAGCCTGAGGGCAATTTTAGGAGGCGGTGCAGACTGTCCCTAATGGAGCCCAGTTGGTGGTGTTGCAGAAGCTGGAAGTGGGCTGAGGCTCAGGGGTGTGTTAGGCGCTGCTGCCGGGGCGACGCAGGAGGAACTGAGGCAGCCTCACCTCCCCCAACCCCTCAGAGAGAGCCCCGCGCAGCCGCCCCTCCATGGAGGGCCTGGCAGGTAGGCGCTTCCTCGACGCCGCTTCCCAGTTCTGTACGCTCTTCCCTTTTCCATCCTCCTCCTCCTCCAACTCCTTCTCCCTTGACAGCCCTTAGGAAGAGAGGCTGCTTGCAGACATCCAGAGCTCGCTGGCAGAGTCCGGACCGACGACGACCGGGAACGATCCCATGCTCAGCTCCGCCACCGGGGAGCACGCCGGCGTTGCTCGCTCCCCCGTCGCCCCCGTCTCACTCGCTGGTACCCACTCCCTCAACTGACAGCTAGCTTAGCTTATCAAGCTTAGGCAGGGAAACGCGCAGGGAAAAAGGGAAGGAGATGCTCAGGAACTGAGCCTCTATGGAGACTGAGGAGGAGTGGGAGGGCAGAATGCGGCTGGCTGTATGTGTGTGGGGACAGCAGCTGGGCTCCCGTTTAAGCCTGGGCAGGCTAGGGATGGTGTTGAATCAGGCGGTGTGTGTATGGAAGGTAGTGGGGTAGTGTGGAAGGATGGTTGCAGGGATCGTTGACTCAGGGGAGTTTCGGAGCAGCGTGCCGGAGCCGACCTACCACACACCTGAATGGCCGCATGACGCCTGGCCCCGCCGGGCCCCCCTCCAACCCTGCCCCCAACGCCTTCCCCGTCGTCACCTACGCCACCCTGTACACTCACTCACTTCAACCTCATCTCAACACCTCACACTAAATCTGATTTTGTTTTGTTTACTGCGACCCGGAAATTCGAGGCCAGATAATCATGGACTCGACAGGAAGGAAGGGAATGCTCATTCTTTTTATGCCAGCTCATTCCCTAAGAGAATTCAAATTGGAACACTTTTTCTCAAAAAGCGAATCTCTCATTCCAGGCGTTGAATTGCCAACTAATTGAGGACGCCGCTGCAACCGCTGCCGCCGATCTCGACGGTGACGAACAGCAACGGGGAGGCGGCGGGCAGCAAATTCCCCACCGTCACCAGCTCCCCCAGCGTCTCCGCGGCGGCCTTTGCCTTCGCGAGCAGTCGGGGGGCTGGCGGAGCGGCTCCCTCCGCCGCCCCAGCCCTCCCCACCCCCTCCAGCCCCCAGCAGCACCACCCCGCCTTCGTCTCCGTCGCCCCCTCCGCCCTCCCCGCCCCCTACAACGTCAACATCAAGTACGAGTACGACGTCAAACCCCCGCCCGGCATCGCCCCCGTCTCACAGAACCGATCCACTACTTCTACTCCAGGTACACGCCCTTCTTCTTCTGCCCTCCCTTTCCTGTCTCGATGGCTCTTTCTCTCTATCTTGTACCCTGGCTCTCTCGCTTCTCGCGCTATCTGCTTGAGGCGTCAATGTGTCGTCGCACACGACTGCACCACAAGGGGGCACACACCACTGCTTTGCCACATGCCCGTCTCCAAGTTTTGGCATCCAAGGGGGGGGGGGCACCTAAATTGTTCCGAAACCGCAACTGGAGACGGGTGTGTGGCCGGAAATTGGCCAAAGTCTTGGCCAGAATCGCTTGCATGCCCAAAAAAGAGGGGGCTTGTTCCACATCGCTTGTGCCACACTGTAGCCATGGGGCCTCCGGTCGCGATGCGCTATCGACCTGTCCAGTTCCTACCACCGCCGCCGCCGCCACCACCACCTCACCACCACCACCATCAGCCCTACCCTCCGCAGCTCTTCCCTCATCACTTCCCGGGTAAGGAGGCGTCCTGCAGTAGTTGCCCTACTTTTTCTTTCCCCGGCATGCTGCATGCTTGGCACACTCCCTATCGTCTCCTTGTTTTCGAAGCCCCTTGGCTTGCCTTTATGAGATCCTTGGCTGATGGTCTGTGCTCATAATCTCACCCTGCCCTCTTTTTATGCCTTCATACGATCATTGGCAGCCCAGAATAACCTCCCCGCATCCATATCTGAAAGCCTGAACCGGAGTAGGCTCAGCGGAAAACACCTCTGTCATTGAAAGCTTTTGAGTGGAGTGCATTTTCAGCGTCCTGTTTGAGGCGGGGTTGAAGAGGAATGATGATTAAAGGATGCTCGATGCCTGGAGTGAACGGGAATCCTCTGGCCAACTCCGCCTACAACGGCTCTCTTCCGCCCTCCTCTCCCGCCACTCCGCTTTCCAACCAGCCTCCACCCTTACAACAGCACTATGATGAGGTTCCCCCCACATCATCTTAGCCATATTCGCAAATGTCCTTCCATATTCATCAAAACCATTTCTTACTCAATAAACAAACAAAAACTGACTTGAAGTCAAAATTGTAAAAAACACAAAAATTCTTTCAAAATTGTCCTAATGATGATTGTTGCAGAGCCTAAGCTACGCCTCGCCGGGGCCGGGGACGATGTTGAGCGGACTGGCGAATGGGGGCGGTGGCTTACCCCCTCCCAGTGCCTCCTCAGCCCTCCCCCTCCACTCCTCGCAAGCAGCGAACGTCATCGCCGCCATCGCTGCCCATCAGCCCAGCGAGCGGAAGCCCAAGCGGGGTGGCAGCCTCTGCTTCTGCCTTGGTCGGTGCTGGAAGAGGATGGCGTTGAAGGGAGCAGCTGCGGAAGTCAGGCAAGGTCGGCCGGTGGGGGTGGAGTGGGGGCTTCGTCGCCCTCCAATGCCGCCACATCGACTAATGCCGGACCCGAGGGCGAAGAGATCAACACCAAGGACCTGGCCCAGCGCATCAGTGCCGAGCTTAAAAGGTACCAGGAAACTGACTTCGAAACATTGTTCATTATTAAAAAAATTATACAAAATTTTCTTCAAACTTTTTTTATTAAATATTTTTGAAATGAAACCCTTTAAATAATAAAATGCGTAAATTTTTAATTTTAATTTAATTTTTTTTGTTTTTTGAACAAATAGGGTACTAGGAGGAGGGTGATGTTCTAGGTACAGCATCCCGCAGGCGATCTTCGCGCAGCGAGTGCTGTGTCGGAGTCAAGGGACGCTGTCGGACCTGCTGCGGAACCCGAAGCCGTGGAGCAAGCTGAAGAGCGGCCGGGAAACCTTCCGACGCATGTGGAAGTGGCTGGAGGAGCCGGAGTTCCAGCGCATGTCCGCCCTCCGACTTGCCGGTACACCCTTTCTTCACTCCTTTTTCTCTCCACACCTCACGCTAATAGTCAAAGCAGCCGATGCCCAATCCTTTTTCGGATGCTGTTGCCTGTTGATGCTTCATATGCCTTAACCAGCCCTAGATGTACGATCATATAAATCTCCTCCCATTAGTTTTTTCCATTTCTTTCTCCCGTCAAAGGCAAGGCAGCGGCGGCATAATGCAGAGTCGCTGGGCAAGGTGACACCGGCCATGCATGGCTAGTGAGGCGGGCTTTGTAGCCGCTGTACGCAAGGCAGGGGGGTGAAGGGAGGCTGGAGACAAGCCCCTCGCTTCCCCCGCTCGCATCGCTAGGCAACAAGCCTCTCTCTTGTCCTGCCCTCAGCCCTAATGAACCCCAGGCGCTCCCGTACACGCGCCCCCCTCTCTCCTGGTCACCTGAATTTATGGCCATCCTTCCCCGCCCGCCTGTCTTCCTGGACGGAAAGGGGGGGACTGGGGCATTCTTTCAGAAGCACACATGGGGCGAGGAACAGCGCTCTAGCGTCATTTGCTCCGGGGGAGGGAGGCTAGAGCTGATTACCATGCATTTTGTCCACCCCATCTCCCACCGCCCATGCCCCATGCCCTTCTGGCTCAGCCGTCAACATTCATTGCCCGCACATGGCCAGCGCATTAGGGGCGCCCCCTCTGTGAGAGGCCATGAGGGGGTGGCAAGTTACGCCAGGGCGGGGGGAGGGAGGGATGGGGGTGTGGACAATGATGGAGAGGGGCAGGGAGAGGGAGGGGGCGGCGGTCCTTGGAGGCCCCTGGTAAGGGGATAGGGCCATTGCCAGCTGTCAAGCTCACAGACCCCTCCTCAGCTTCCCCCCCTTCACCCAGTCTCCACCCCCGCGAACAACAGAAGCCCACAGAGCCCCCCAATCACCGGCCAAATGTTACATCCCTCACCATGCGACGCCCTCTTCCTCCAGGCAAATGAAGGGGAGGGAGCCTTTCCGCAGCCTGAAATGGGCCTTTTTAGGGTGGCAGGCGGGAGTTGTGGAGCCATGTGCGGGCGCTTTTGTTTGTTAATGGAAGGAGGAGGAGGGAGTAACTGAATCCGGGGGCTGCCAGTGCGGGCGAATGCAAATAGGAGCTGAGGCGAAAGCGGAGCCGTCCAGGCGGACGGAAGTGTGTCGAGGTTGGAAGGCCGCCACCCCTCCTTCCTCCTACTTCATTGACATTCCCTGCCCCCTCCTTCCCCAACTCCTCTTCTGCTCTTCTCAGGCCCCAAATCACCTTCTATTCAGCCAGCTTTGCTAGGGTAGGCAAGAAGCAAAGGGAATGACGATCGCTGTACAGCGCAGGACAAGTTTACATCTTACAAAAGGCCTTTAATGGATCTCAAAACCCACCAGCCACTAAAGCTAGTCAGGCACTGGCCTACAAGGCCATGAGATTGAAGCATGGGAGTGTGCAGAAGAAGCAGGAGAGTGGGTAGGATGGGGGAGGGCGTGCGTAGAGGGTGTGTGAGTGAGTAGTTGTATATCGACATGTGTGTGGGGGAGTCATTGAGGAGGTTGGGGGGAGGGGCAGGAGGGTGGCTGGCAATGAGTGGAGACAGAGCGGAGCCCATATCGACCAGTGGCCGACGTCGCTGCTGCCTATCGAACGTTTCCCTCCTCACCCAACCACCAAGCCCCCACACACCTTCACTACCTTCCTCCTTTTTTACCCCCTCAAAAGCTCCACCCATTCATTAGGCTTGCTTTGTGCTTTTAATTGTCCCTTGTAGGAGCGGCTCCGGTTGGCCTGTCCTCGAATCACCTTTTGAGCAGAGGCCAGCAGGATAGGCTCCTGTACAACACAAATTAAAGGTTTCTGCTTAGCAATACAAATTCAAAACACTTTTTTCAATCGCACTGCAAAAGCGCTTCAAGCGAACACTGCTTTCTTATAGTCGGTGTGCTTGGAGTTTTGGCTGATCTTCTGAGGCCTGTTGGCCAAGGCGGCGGGCTGTGATAAATTCCCTTTTCCAGGGCTTTTGAGGCAAGGCTGGGGCTGGCTCTAGGAAGGCGGTCGGCTTGGCAAGGGCTTGTGGCCAGGGAATGGAGGATGGGGGGAAGGATGGGTGGTGGTGGAGGGAGGGAGGCCTTTTATCTCCGAAGCGTGGAAGAGGATACGCCGTCCTCCTCCCGCGGGGCTCTGGCAGGCCAGGCGCCCATCCGAAAGGATATGGACTCATCCTCTCCAACTTCCCCGTCCCCTCCTACGTCTTCCCCAGCCCCCAGAGGGAGTAGGGCTTGAAGGAATGGCACCGCTAGACCCCCTCCCTTGCGTGTTCCTGCCTAGCTGCCTAGGCCTTAGGCCAGCCCCAGGATGCGGCTTATTAGGGGCTCACACACAAGGCCTTGGTGAGCTTGCTGCGTGAGTAATTGATGGTGGTGGCTGTGAGGCTCGCCCCATTTGTGGGTGGTGGCTGTGTGAGGCAGTTGAGGGAGGCCCCCAGCCAACAATAGGCAGAAGGGAAGGCGGTGTAAGGGCCTGAATAGGAGGGCCTACCTTTGCCCTCATCATAACAGCATAAATGCTTGATGAGGCCTCTGGCGCTAAGGACTCTTGCTAGGCCAGGCAAAGAGGGGCAGGCAGAGAGAGAAGGTGAGGAGGTGGCGTGTACTGTAGAGACAGGCAGGGCAGGGGAAGGGGGGCGAAAGTTCTCTCCGGTGCTCTGCTCTGGAAGACGGGAGGGTGGATGTGGGTGGAGGAGGCTTGGTGTACGTACACGTCTGTCTGCAAGTGCTCCCAGCTCCCCAGCCCTCTCCCAACCGCCCTCCGCGCTTGCCTAGGGACTGTATCCTCACTTTCACACCAGCACAGCCTCAGCTCTGCATCCAACCGGCTGCCCCAAATTACCAAACGGCTCTGCAAGGCTCAGCAAAACAGCAGCAAGGCCTCCTAAAACATGCAATAAAGCAGAGAATGCTCTGTTGGAATGAAATTCGTCTGCCAGGAGCACCAAAGGGATTTTCAGATTACCTCAAAAGCTCCTGAGCTCTGGTGTAGTTGTCCAGGCTTGCGATTGAAGCAGTGGGAATGAGTTGGGTGTGTATGGAGGTGTGATGATGGGCGGTTGTACGAGGGTCGATGGGCAGCGTACTACGCGCGCGTCTCCGGCTATCGAATTTCGGCTCAGCCCATTCATTAGCAACACTACTCAGGGGGCTCTCGGGGAGGGAGGGCAGGGGACGGGGGAGGGGAGGGGGAGAACAGAGGCCGCCAGACCGCGCTGTGAGATTGATTCCCTATACCGCAATTCGCCCCCCCACCCCTTCAAGCCTCACATACTCACTCCGGCGTCAATGGGCTCATTCTTGCCCCCCCCCTCTAGGCCACGTTCATGGCTTCATTTTTGTGGCGATTCACAGACTGTTTGATACAGTTTTGCCTTTTTTAACTTTCAACTGAGCTTATGGCTGAAAAATGAAAGGGTCTTTGAAGAAACCTTAGCTGACGTTTAATGTTGAAGATGGAATAAGAAACTGAACTTAGACCGAGTTCTTAACTTTTACTCCAAGCTCTCTTGATTCCGAGCCTTGTCCTACGCTTGAGGAAAAGATGAAACTAATTTGGAATGCAGCGTGCAAGCGGAAGGAGGAGCAGCAGGCGCATGGGACCCAGCCCAGTGGGCCGAAGAAACCCCGTCTCGTCTTCACCGACATCCAACGACGCACTCTTCAGGTTCGCCCCTCTCATCCCCTGGCACTCCCACCTCCACCTCCCTCCACACCTCCAGACTGGCTCCCAGTTGCTCCCCCCGCCTAGCCTAGGGCAAGCACAGGTCACTGCAGCTGAGGCAGAAGCAGATGGATTTGGAATTGAGTGGTTGAATTTGGTAATTGTATTTTTGAATTTGGAAATTATCTTGAAAACATAAATTTTTGGAATTTGGGAGCACAGTGACCTGAGGCTTGCCAAGATTTTGGCGATGAATTAGAATAGCCAGAGTTTGAAGTAAAGTTTAGCAGTCTCTGACTGGGTGCCTAGAGCAGTTTTGAGTTCGGGACACACTTCCCTGCCTTCCCAGAGCTCTCTTCCCCTGTTCAGCTTCATGAACAATTCTCCACTCAAATTCCATTCCCAATCAAATTTATTGATCCAAACAGAAGAAAGCTCAGAGAAGATATCAGAAAGCTCCCTCCCCCCTAGCGCGTGTGGCCAGGCCCGGGAGCGGTGGGGCGATGCGAGGATGGGCGGTTTTCAGGCAATCTTCAGGGAAACGAAGCGGCCGTCCAAGGAGATGCAGCAGACCATCGCCCAGCAGCTCGGCCTCTCCGTCGCCACCGTCTCCAACTTCTTCATGAACGCCCGCCGACGCTCCATCGACAAGTGGAGCACCGGCGGCCAGCCCCCCTCCAACGACCCCTCCGCCGACCCCTCCGCCGCCCACCTCTCCGACCCCACCCCCAAGGACCTGGACGACGAGGAGGACGAGTACATGCCCGAGGAGCAGGAGTACGAGTTCCCCGAGGAGGACTCCGACGATGAGGATGCCACCCGCGAGCCCTCCCTCGCCGCTCTCACCAAGCTGCAGCCCATGAGTCTGCCCGACCACCCCGCCGCCGCCCTCCATCCTGCCCTACACGACCACGCCTCCCTCCACGATCAGGCCCTGCCCGAGGAGGAGGAGGAGGAGGAGGAGGAGGAGGAGGAGGTGGAGCAGGAGCAGCACTGGAGCGCCAAGGCGGACCCTGACGATCAGCAGCCCGGACTCACCGTCATCACCGCCGACTCCTGAGACTCCATCCATACACCCCACACACTCCCTCCCTACCCCCTCCACCCCCAGTCACCTCCTATAGCCCATACTCAGCCCCCCATGCTTCCGCCACAGTGTGCCGTGCGTACTCTTCCCTTGCCCCTCCGGCCTCCTCCAATGCCCCTCCCTCCCTGCCACCCCCGATTTGCCGTGTGCGCCAGCCTCCCACAAACCCCGCATGGGTTGCAGTGCTCCCCATCCTACTACTCCAGCGTCCCCCTAATCACTCCAGAGAGGCCCCCAAGGCAGCTGTTCCAGGCCATCTTCAAGGAGACGCGGCGTCCATCGAAGGACATGCAGCTGACGATAGCGCAGCAGCTGGGCCTGGACCCCACGACGGTGGCCAACTTCTTCATGAACGCCCGCCGCCGCGGCGTGGAGCGCTGGAAGGACGAGGCGGAGCGGAAGGCTGCCGGAGGACGCATGTCCAGCACTCCACCGGAGGCCCTGCCCCCCATGCACCCCGCCAACATACCCTTCGAGCCCATCGGCCATCTGTCCTTTCATCATCTTCAATGAGAGGGGCAGGGCAGGGATTAAATGCTCTAAACAGCTTCCATGTTTTCAAATGCCGGCCACCCTTTGTCCTTCCATTATTTCCACTTCCACACCCTTCTCGCA
Source organism: Ptycholaimellus sp. GST1_10 (assembly GCA_030248095.1). Lineage (NCBI taxonomy): Eukaryota > Metazoa > Nematoda > Chromadorea > Chromadorida > Chromadoridae > Ptycholaimellus > Ptycholaimellus sp. GST1_10. Next base: position 21,002 of record JASANA010006051.1, on the reverse strand, counting down.
TTCCTCTGGAAGGCAGGTTTTGGCAATTTCAATCGCAAACGGTGGGGAAAGGGGGGAGGGGAGGGGCTTCCCTTTGCTAGCCAGTGTGGCCTCTGATACCGTCGAGCAAATAATGTGCAGCGCTTGTGCAGACCGGAAAACTTCTTCCCGCTTCTTCCGCCGCCTCTTTCCTCTCTGATCTCACTTTCAGCCCCCCTCGGCGGAGTGGAAGCATTTCTTTCAGTCCTTCCTGTTCTTGGCGCGACTCTTGTGCAAACCAGATAGCGATGCATTTACGCCCAGTTCTTTGGTCCGGAGGTCGCCGGAATCTCAGTCCACCTGTACAGCATTTCCTCTTCTAGTCGCCTTGTGATAGTGAAGCCCCATCTTCTACTCATCAAGTCATCAATCACAGCCTAAGCCATCATCCATTGGTATAGTCCGCTTGTGGCATGATATGCGAGTATTCTGGGCCCGGACACAGCTCTAGCCAATGCCGCGCTTCACTTGCTATTATATTTCCCTCCTCTTCATTACCCTTCACATACAGCTGGAGTGATTCCAAAGAAGTGTTCCTGTTTATCTCCGCGAATGCATTCCAATCGAAGGTCATTCCGAGATTTGCCCCCTCCCCCCAGCCTGTACAGGACCGCGTTTCCTTCGCATTCCGCAGAATTTGAGCTGCCATAGCACTGTACAGTCTTTGCCTGTTCTCAGTTCTCTTCCCCCGGCCACACTGCTGTAGACAGTTCTAGTCGCGATTTGGTGATCACAGAGGCCCTCCTTTGCAGCTGAACTCTTTCCCTTTACGCAGAGTGTAGAACAGCTCCTCTCCTATTCCCCACGCCCCCTCCCCCCACTCCACATTCTATTCAGCCTATGCAAAGCGTGAGAGATTTCCGGGAGGTTGCCGCCAGAAATCAGCTTCCCTCGCCCAGATTTGGCTTCTTAGACAATCTCAGTTCCTGTTTCTCCCTTTTATTGGGCCGGTCTTGAGACCATCCCATAAGTTGGATTTAGATCGCACAAATACACCCAGTTATTGCGCCTTTTGCAGCCTCTATTATTCTCCCGGATATCCATTTGTTCTCGTGTGCTCGTAGCTATTCATTCGAAAAAGTCAACTTTTAATTTCGCCTAAGGAACTAACCGACATACAAAAACAAGAAAAACAAGGGCTTCGAAACGCAGTGGAAAATTGGAAAAAGGATGATGCAGTTAATGAGATTGGTTTTTGTAAGCAGAAAGCTTAGCGCTAGGAATTTTGTGCACTCTAAGGTTTGTTTCGCTAAGGTTTTGGTGCTTTGCTAAGGTCATTTCGATGATTTATTCACCTTTAGTCTATTCGCCTTTATTCCTTAGAAATATTAAAAGTCGTCTTGTACTGCAATTTGTTTAATTCTCTTCCCATACAATCGCTTCAAAAGACACCTCAGAAACAAAGCACAGCTGTTTCCCCCTGCTAGCAGATATCATAGCATCCCAATCTGTTGCTGTTGTTGTTTCTGGCCAAAAAGGCATTGAAGTAATAGTTCCACTGTTTGGCCGCCTTCCCGGGCGCCGGATAAAGCTTGCCCAAGGACCGGAGTTGTAGAATGAGCGCCTGGCAAAGTTGAGGCCAGATTGAGGGGTGCTGAGAACTGAGAGCGGGAGGACGTTATAGAAGTTGAAGTCCCGCGGGACGCAATGCCTGTCCCTGCCGGGCCCAGTGGCTGCAGTAGAGGCCTTCACCGCGCAGTGGACGCGCCGGAAACAGCTTTGGGCCAGCCCCGTCAGGCGTCGCGTTGCCGCATTCCTCAGCGCACGATCTTGATACTGCATCCAGGAAAACATAGTTTTCAACAAATTTAATACGGAGGGTTTGGGAAGAAATATTATACATGGTTTGTGTTAGCTCTGAACCAGACATTGTGAACCAGCAAAATCGAAAAATCGAGGAAAAGCAGAAAAGAAAAAATGGCCTACAAAGGCATAGCTTTTGTCGGCGACGTCGAAACGGCGGGTTACGGACAGAAGTGCCCAGGCGAAAAGTGCCCCGGCGAAAAGTGCCCAGGCGAAAAGTGCCCAGGCGAAAAGTGCCCACGGCGAAAAGTGCCCAGGCGAAAAGTGCCCATGACTGACAAAATTTATGTGTATTTTACGGTACAGCAAGCGTTTTACAGTACAGCTAATGAATTTTTTACTTCCTTTTTAATATGCTAATAATATACAAGATTTTGGATTTTTCATTCAAAAAACTATAACTCAAGATGAAATAAACCAAAATGGATGAAAATTTATAGGTTTTTAAGGAAGTTTAGAGGTATATTGTGTTAAATTTTCAAGCATGTATCTTACTCTGGGCCAGAGCTATTGAGGTTCAACGTTTGTCCAATTTAGCATGACGTACCTGGTAAGAATATTTGCTTTTGATAGACACAAAATGGGCACATTCATCGTTCTATGGCCATTTTTACAATTTTTCTGCAAGTATCTTTTATTAAAAATATTAAAAGAAGATGCAAATATTAAAAATAAATTTTAGAGTTGGAATTGCAAATGATGATTCATTTATGGGCACTTTTCGCCTGGGCACTTTTCGCCGTGGGCACTTTTCGCCATGGGCACTTTTCGCCGTGGGCACTTTTTGCCTGGGCACTTTTCGCCTGGGCACTTTTCGCCGGGGCACTTTTCGCCTGGGCACTTCTGTCCTACAACCCGAAACGGCAGAGGTGGAGCAGGACGGTTCTTTGGGCCCTTGAGGCGCGGGCTGGGAAACTGGCTCGGCAGCACTTCAGCTGGTTGGCCATCACCTGCTGCACAGTCCTGCAGGCCGGCTTGCGGCTGGCTTTGAAGTAGCACTGCTGCGGGTCCAGCTGCTCCTTTCTCCGCCTCTCCTCCGCACTATCCTCAGAGCTTTCTTCCGAACTGTGCCCCGAGTGCCCCTCAAAAGGATGCGCCCAATTAGGCTCCCTTTTCATTCTTATTTTTCTTGAGGCTAAATATATGCAATATACGAAGATAAGGATCACAGTACAATTTGTACAGAAATTGACTGCTTGTCTGTTTTGCCCTTTTACCTTCATACCATTACAATCATTCATCTGCGACAAGCAAGTGCTAAAGACTAACCAATGAAAACGGCAATAACAGAGCAGAGCAGAAAAAAATTATAAGGAGGATTTGAGCCATTTTTTCTCAAAGTACTAAGAAATGGAGGTCTGACAACACGTGCATAATTAGTTATATCGCAAAGTCTTAGAGAAAGGATCAAAATCCAGAATTTTTAAAATATTTTTTTTGTATTTTTCAAAGTTCAAACCGAATAAACGCTTTGAAATTCGGGAATTGAAATTATTTTTTCTGCCTTTATGAAATGTTATATCAGAAATGTCATATCTCAAGACCTAAAAAAACTGTTTGCGAACTTAGCATACAATTTAAGCCAATGGGATAAAAGTCTGGGCCCAGGACAATTTACTTTTTAGACAGCCTCTTTTAAGCTTAGCGTCAGGAATATGCCGATTGTACCGCTTAATTCAGCATACTCTTCATCGTTTTAATCATTCCCACAATTATGTTTGCATTTTCACACGATTAAATATTGTAAATATAATTTTAGATCCTTCTGCTTAGTTGTATCTTCGAGTAAGCCAGTCTGTTCTTTCGGAATTTGTTCTGGTTCTCAGCTACTTACAGCAGCTCTATTAGTCATGGTTCTAAGCTCTGTTAGTCCTGTCGATATTGAAGTCCATTCTCCATAAGATCATCGCCACCAGTGCATATTAGAGAGTCTACACTAGAGGTCTTTTTAATTTTATTTCACATTCTGTTCCACAACTCTTTTGATGGGTCCATCCTGTGTAAGTGTAGCCCACCACAAGGTTTTTTTTCCAAAAATATCAGTTTGCCGCCAGACTCCAATGTGGCGTTTTCTAATCTAGCCTCTAAGCAGATAGACTAAATCAAGCAACAAAGTTTTCCGAGGCGATCTAAGAGCGTTTCTTGAGCATGGCGAGTTTGGCGCGAGCCATTCGACGACGGAGCGCCCACTCCTTGCGATCGTTGGTGCACACATTGCATGCCTGCCTTTCTTCCTTCACTCAAGCCCCAACCAGAGCCCAGCCAGAACTGAACCATGGGACATCCGTCATCCGTGAGCAGGAATGCCTGCTCCTTGCACAGATCCTTCAGGAACAGGCGCCCCGTCCTCGGATGTCGGTCGCCGGCCTTGTAGGCTGCCCAGAAGTCGCAGTTCTTGTGATGGTCGGCGCAGAAGCGACCTGTAGCCAATTCGGCAACAATGTGTCGGTGTTGCTTAAGTACTAGACCCCGACACAAACCCTGACACTAAGTGTTGGTGTCAGGGTCAAGTGACCCTTTTCCGATTCGTCAACAATGGGTCTGAGCTGACACCGACCCACTGAGACGTGTCACAGCCGACCCTAGTAATCCTAGGGTTTTATGATCGACACTATTCTTTTTCCTTGTCTTGTTGTTCTGTAATGCCCTAACTTTTGTCTCTCTTTTTTATCAAAACTTGGTACAATTTTAAGACTTTTAGTGCAGTAGAATTAGTCGTAAGGCAAAACTACTTTGGCGAGTTTTTTGAAGTTTGAATAATGCTCACTCTCATTCTGCTTGGTTAATTCTAATGATTAGAACCAAACTGGAAAAGGAGTTTTTCTAATTTTGGCTTCTTTATTCCTCTTGGACACCCTAATTTTCTATCTTTTTTCCTACAGTGGGCTATGTGGCCTGTTTTTAAGGTTGTCAACTGTTGTATGCTGCAGTAGGCTGCACCACATGGAGACAGAGAGACCACTGCTCTGAGCCCATAACTAAGTTTCTCTCGATAATTGTTGGTGGAATTAATAAAAAAGGTTCAAGTTTTATGCTATCATTGGAACTTGAGTAAGTTTTTCCAATCCATGCCGTAACATAGGCTGTGGTTAAGCATAAGAATATTCCATGCCTTTGTGTTTCCACCCATGCCTTGAAACAGTAGGAAAAACTACCTAGCCATTCTCAATCACTTCCCCACTTCCCTGTTTTCTACAAACTTTGTAGCCACTTACACAAGCTCCGCACTTCCTATGACCACTTTCATCTTTTAAGCATACTCTTTGTTCAACGTTGACGTCATATTTTAAATCAAAAACAAGTCCTCATGAGTTCCCTGCCAAAAACTTAGCTTAAAAGACGTAAACAGGCGCTTATTTCAATCTGTTTTCCCTTTAGACGTGGGCAAAAAACCCATAACTAGGAGCGTGTTGACACGACTCTTTGTGGCTCTTGCCGAATCGGTTCCAGACACAAACCCGCGGGTTTGTGTCAACACGCGCCTAAGTTAGTGTTTTTCTAGCCCCATAAATCACGTGTCTGACACCTTCTTGCCGAATTGGCTACTGGAGTCATTTGTCATGCGGGCTAGGGGAGGTGGAGGGGGTCATTGGAGCGCCAAGGCAAGGACTGGTTTTTGGGAGCGGAAGCAAAAGTGGGGCAGTGTGGACTAACTGAAGCGCAGGTTGATGTCTTCTACGCGCACCTTGGACCAGTCCACGTTCATCTGGAGGCCTGTTGCAAATGAAAGGGCCTTGTGAGGGGCTGTGTGAATGGGGTGAGTAGAAATACTGACGGTAGGGCTCTGACCATGGCTTGGGGTCCATGAGAGGCGGAGGAGGCTCGATCATGATGATGGGAGGTGGAGGAGGCTCGATCTGGATGGTTGGAGGCGGGGGAGGCTCGATCTGGATGGTTGGAGGCGGAGGAGGCTCGATTTGAATAGTGGGAGGCGGAGGAGGCTCGATGATAGGCTCCAGAGCCAGAGGCATAGGAGCAGGAGGCCCATAGGTATCTGGCGGAGGGGTGGCAGGGGGCGGGGGCTCAGTTGGTGGAGGAGGAGGAGGTTCAGTTGGGGGAAGAGGAGGAGGTTCAGTTGGGGGAGGAGGAGGAGGTTCAGTTGGAGGAGGAGGTGGGGGCTCGGTTGGCGGGGGGGGTGGTGGTTCGGTTGGAGGTGGTGGTGGGGGTTCAGTGGGAGGAGGGGGAGGGGGCTCGGTTGGAGGAGGAGGCGGTGGTTCAGTAGTGGGAGGAGGGGGAGGTTCGGTAGGCGGCACGGTGGGTCCGGGCGGGGTGCCTTCATAGGGTGGTGGGGGTGGCGGAGTTGGTGGCGCCGGCGGCATGGCATAGGGATCACTGGTGGCCGTAGCCAGCCCTTTCAAGCAAAGTGATTGGATGAGCTTATAGCACAATTACTGCCGAGTGGCGAAGGAAGTCTTCATCCGTTTTTCAATAGAGCAGCCATAAAAGAATGGGATGAAGACTTCCTTCGCCTCCCTGCAGCTAGCCAGATGAACCAAGTAGAAGGAGTAAAGTTGCAGGAAGCAACATGATGCTCAACGACTCCGCCAACTTTGCCTAGTTATGAGGGTGTGAGAAGGGGTGTAAAGGGGTGCGAAGCTGTTGCAGGAGAAAATAGGCTAGAGCAATTATGCACGACAAGTAGGGGGCGAAGGGTATAATATCAGATGTGCCGCAGTGCGCGGCATAGCAGGGTTATGTGCTCTGCTTTGCATCCTTCCCGTCAGGTTTCATAACCTCACCACTTGCTCTCAGAACAAAAACTATAATTCATAACTTCTGATTGCCACATTCTATCAGGCACTTCTTTATTGCCTAATAGAATGAGGCAATCAGAAAATGTTTGCCGCGGTGTTTACTTCGAAGTTGTCATGCTACTGCAGTTTTCGAAAGCTGCGCATCTTCTTGCGAATGCCCAAAACGTTTACTCCGAGAAGTATCGTTTCTTCAGCACAATGAGCACATTCCCTTTCCCCCGCCATCAACCCTTTTTGCCTTATCCGATAATGACTGCGGTGTGGGTCCGTGCGCGCCCGCCCAGCTACTCCGGCACATAGCCGGACATCAGCGCCTGCCACTCCTCCAGTCCGTTCCCCACCGCACCCTAGCAAACAACCACGCTCCCAGTAAGACTATGAAGGACTGTCTGGAAACCTCGTAGGGGAGCTCGGCGCGCTTGCGGAAGAGGGCAGCCGTTTCCGGCACACTGCGGATCGTTTTGCCGCTCCCACGGCTCTGCACCCCTGCACTCATTTGTTTTCTGAATCAGAGTGATTGTTCAGTTGAAAGCTGCCCCTTAGTTCATCCATCCTTCATTCACAATAGCAAGCAGAGCAGGAGTTCGTATTAACCACGATTGACGCCACGAAGGTAGTGAAGCGGGAGGTTGATGGCCTCAGTGCCCAGGAGCAGCGCTACCAGCAGAAGACAAGCCATGGCCGATTTCATAGTTCGCTCCTGCTCACGGCTGTGACTTTTCTGCTTGGTGCGATTTGATGAGACTGAAGGAGACCTACTGCAGCCTCTGAAAGAAAGGCAGCAATTAAGGTTTGACGCATTCTCTTGCCCAAATTATTGGCATTGAGGTCTCTGGCCTTTGATCGCTGCTCTTTGTCAGTGCAAATTAGGCATAAACTATAGAAGGGCACTGATTAGATTAATTATGCCTTTGAATGTTAACTGATTGCAGAGAAGGATTTGCGCTATAGAAAAGTAGTTTTGCGTCAACTATGGTTTGACGAAAGGAACAGCTTGAAGCTTTTGGTGGGTGTATGGAAACTTTGATACCTTACAAAGGGTAGAACAATTTTTATTGCGCGCAATATTTCAAAGACTGAATTTCACTCAAAATTTTTATGAATGCTTTTATTAAACTGGTGTTGGTGTCTGGTCTGATTAACGATAGATTGGTTAAAGATGTGTTTTAGAAATAAAATGGTCTAAAACGATTTTTGAAACACTTTGTAACCGAAATGCTTTGGTGCAACGCTTGAGCTACTCACGTAATAGTTGGTGCGAACATTTCAGCTGCGTCAATACCAAAATATTCTACACCAATCCATCCGTTTAGAAAGACAAGAAATTGCAAATTGCAATTGAAAAATCCCAACCGCTGACCGGCACCAAATCGCTTTAAAACACTTTCTAAGCGTATGTACCACGCCATTTCATCTCTATTTCGCAGTTTTTTAACCGCGAAATAAAAAGCAGTCAAAAATATTTCAACAAAAAATCTTCAATGATCATCAATCTTAGCATTTTTTATTGAGGATTTTTGCAAGAAAGGTATATATGGAATGGATTCACTTTATTTCCAATTGATAGAAAAACATAACAAGGTATTCTCGGCTGCTGCCGAGATGCGCGGCCTTTGTTCCAGATAAAAAGCAAAGCAATTCCTTTTAACTGCTTTAAGATACTGCCGCAGCAAACGTATCTGCCAAATCTAAGCTGAGTTTATTGAAAATCCAGTAATTTATGGATGTTAGAATTTTTGAAACATCAATATTTTAGGTTTTTGACTATAAATCAAGAAATAATAAATGTGTTGAAAAATTCAATATATCACCGTTAGAGACGTACATGCCGAAATTCAACTGATTTCATTGAAAAACCATCGATTTATGGATGTTCAAATTTTTGAAACATCAAGAATTTAGGTTTTTGGCCATAAACTGAGAACCAACAAATATTTCGGAAATTCCTTTTGCCAGCTTCAAGGTAGCACCTCGACGGACATACCTGCCAAAAATCAGCCAATTTCGTTGACAAACCAGTGATTTATGAATTTTCGTACTTTGAAACATCAAAAAATTGAGTTTTGGGCAAAAATCGAAAAATTACGTCAAGCCCAACAAATGGTCTGGAGATATCATCAAGGCGAACTTTCATGCAAAAAATCAGCCAATTTCGTTGAAAAACCAGTGATTTGTGAATTTTCATACTTTGAAACATCAAAAAATTGAGTTTTGGGCGAAAAACGCAAAATTACGTCAAGCGCAAAAAATGGCCTGGAGATACCACCCAGTTGGACCTTCATGCAAAAAATCAGCCAATTTGGTTGAAAAACCGCGGAGGCCGGGCCCCGGAATGACATATATATATAAATATACAAATACTAGTAATATTGGTCAGTGGGCGCGCTTCGCGCGGCCACCCTTTTCATTTCCGTTTTTTTCTATTTCTCCATCCTTTTCATTTCATTCTTTTCATTCCTGTACAACACACACATCATAATGATTAATAGCAAAAACGTTTGTTCACAACCATCTAACAAAATTGCTCATAAGCATTTAAATTGCTTCAGCAGAGCAAATACGCAAGAATGCTGCTCAGCAATGCAAATCTTGGCTCAATTACTGATGCCTCTGTCATAAGCATTCAAGGACGTTTTTGAAAAAAAAATTTTCTCCGTTTTGTGCCACAATCCAAGGTAATATAGTTCTCATCTCTGTGCCCAAACCGTTTCGCGAAAAACAAATTTGTTGACTTGCTACAAGCACTTTTGTAACATGCACTTTTTTTGACCTTTGAAAACAGCAATTTCAGTTTTTTGAAAATTTTGTTAAAGAAATTTTCAATAAGTGTGGACTATTATACATCATTCGAAAGGTAATTTGAACACAAAAAAGATGGTATACTTCAATATTTGTATAAATTGTTCTGAAAAACGAAATTTTAAAAATTTGAAAATTTCGGTTTTTCAATTTTGGCACAAAAAAACTGATAGCTCAAATTTGAGTGAATTTGCCAAAAGAACATTCTAGCTCACATTAAAATTCAGATTCTTGCGGTCATTTTGGTATATAACACGCCTGGTTTCGCTTTGTTCGCATGGACACTTTTTTCGAATGAAAATTTGGAGTCATGATTTGGCCCTATGTTAAAGCATAGGCGAAATTTCCGGAAAAAAATTTTTGTCTCCGATTTCCTTTTTTACTGCCTAAATATCTTCTTTAGGGTCTAATACACCCTACTGCCACATTGGTTTCTTTTGTTTTAGTTCAAAATAGGTCAATCCTGAATCAACTATTTCCTATGCTTAAGCATAGGCGATAGTTGGCTGCTCTCCCATTTTAGAAGTTTTTGGGACATAACTCAACTAAATATCCACCAATTTCAACAAACTTTTTTTTCACAGAAAGCCCAGAAACCTTTTGCTTTAACTGAGACCAGCTACAGCTATTAATAATGAACAGAGGTTTCATGGCACTGAATTATGCTACCTAAAGCTGTTTGTAGGCTAATAGGTGTGTGCTAAGATAATTAAGTGCCGTGCAACCTGTGTACAGTTTACACACCATATTTTGGGGCCATAATAATGAAAAAGCATTTGGGCTTTCTGTGAAAAAAAAGTTTGTTGAAATTGGTGGATATTTAGTTGAGTTATGTCCCAAAAACTTCTAAAATGGGAGAGAAGCCTACTATCGCCTATGCTTAAGCATAGGAAATAGTTGATTCAGGATTGACCTATTTTGAACTAAAACAAAAGAAACCAATGTGGCAGTAGGGTGTATTAGACCCTAAAGAAGATATTTAGGCAGTAAAAAAGGAAATCTGAGACAAAAAATTTTTTCCGGAAATTTCGCCTATGCTTTAACATAGGGCCAAATCATGACTTCAAATTTTCATTCGAAAAAAGTGTCCATGCGAACAAACCGAAACCAGGCGTGTTATATACCAAAATGACCGCAAGAATCTGAATTTTAATGTGAGCTAGAATGTTCTTTTGGCAAATTCACTCAAATTTGAGCTATCAGTTTTTTTGTGCCAAAATTGAAAAACCGAAATTTTCAAATTTTTAACATTTCGTTTTTCAGAACAATTTATGCAAATATTGAAGTATACCATCTTTTTTGTATTCAAATTACCTTTCGAATGATGTATAATAGTCCACACTTATTGAAAATTTCTTTAACAAAATTTTCAAAAAACTGAAATTGCTGTTTTCAAAGGTCAAAAAAAGTGCATGTTACAAAAGTGTTCGTAGCAAGTCAACAAATTCGTTTTTCGCGAAACGGCTTGGGCACAGAGATGAGAACTAAATTACCTTGGATTGTGGCACAAAATAATTGGATTCGGAGAAACTTCATTTTTCAAATCTGGAATCCTACATTTTGAGCTTATCAAATTCCGCCTCTTAACGATGGAAATTGAGACCAGAGCAGAATATTCAAAAAACACAACTGAAACATGGTCGATAAAAGCACAACAGGCACAATAGGCAGCACAGCCTCATCCGGCTATAACTTCATAACTCATAGCACAAACAGGTGGTATTTCGTAAACTGTTACTCACCTGGAACTGGCCATATGCAACATCGAATCAAAGGGGCTTTCGCTAGAGGTCAGACAAAAGAGACAAAGTATTGGAGTAAAAAAGTGGGCCGAAATGCGTCTAGAAGGGTCGGAATCGGGCCTGACGCCTGCGAAGCTTGCGCGCGGCGGCAGAAACGAGGCAGACGGCCGCTCCCGCAGCCAGACCCGCACTCAGACTACCCGTCAGCGCTGCCGACACCACGCCGACGCCCAGCGTCTTAGCCACCGTCGCCTGGCAACAGGTGTAGTTGAGTAGATAATAAGAGACATCAATCGATTGTATGGATTTAGTTAGAAGTCCTTCATAAAGCCTGGCTTGAGCTTTGATGTAGCTGTCAGAAGCTAAAACAGGTTGATAATTATCTGGGATCATAGAATTACACATCGGATACTGGAAAAGCTCTGGGCCCAAGTGACCCGAGTATACTTGTCTGGGGGTCAAATGGTAGGGGGGCGCCCACGTGCGTCCGAAGGGGGGCGGGGGGGCGCCCTCCTTGTCTTTCCCTACGTGGTAAGTCCGGGAGGGGGGGCAGGGGTGCGGGGGACCCGAGGAACCTGCTGACTGTGTTTGTGCCCGTAGCGACACCAGGAGGCAAAGTGCTCGCAGTTTGTGAAGAGCAGGTGGTATTTGCTGATGCCCAGGGAACCCACTGCTCTCTCCACCACCTAAAGCCTCTTTCCTTGCTGCCACAAAATGTCCACCAATTTTTGGCAAACCTCATTGCCGGCAAACGGCTCCAGTTCCAAATCTCGCCCATTGTCCACTCGCACCAGGCTGTTGCCAGCTACTGCCACCACGTCATCGCAACGCACCTGCAAGTTTCCGATTGTATTAGTTTTTCTGGAACTGAAATGAGAAGGAATCTAGGATAGCCTCGGCATCTTGGGACTCTTGCACGGCGGTGTTGAGGAGCTGCGGAATGGAGGTGGCTGTGGGGATGGCTGCCAGGCCCCCTTCAGCTACCGATTTGACGCTCGCCAGCTGAAAAGGCACAATTCGTTGGCAGTCTGAGTCTCTATCGACTGTCAAATCCAGAACGAACCTTTCCACCCAGCTCGTCGCCGTCTCGCCCGCTCAGATGCACAATGCGATGTGAGTGGTTCTCGGGCGTCCCGATGTATACGCCCCAGTGCTGACAGGAAAAGGTCGGCTGAGAGATTGCTTGAAAAAAATGTGCGATACGTCGAAACACTGGCGTCGAAACTGGACAAGGTCGCCGGGGCGGAGGAAGGGAAGGAGGTGGGCAATGTCGCTCCATTCCGTACGTCGCACCAGGCGTACCATATCCTGGCCTCCGGAGTGCGCCTCAACACCGGCCACTGTGCCCATTGCCTTGCTGGAAACAAAGATGCTATACGATTGGGTTCTAGGAAAATTTTGGTAAATTTGGCAAACAGGCAGGTATGATTTTGTAATCTTATGTGATCCATGTATAAAAGCGTTGCCAGCTAAGCAACTCCTTTGAAATCAATTTGCTCAATTTACTCCTTTAAATTTGCTCAAAGATAGATTGCTGAATATAGCGGTACTCTCAAAGCTGCAGTACAATACAGGCCGAAAACAATAATTTACTGCTTCAAAGTGGTCATGAACATGACCGGTATGAAAAATTTGTACATGTTTCCTTTAAACGCAAACAAGAAACACAGAAAGTGGATCACTGGAGATTATCAGGCGGTTGCAGATCAGGCTCCTGTATGGGAGGTAATGGCGGCGGTGGACTTTGCGGCGGTTCCCGAGTCTCTGCTGCCTCTCGCCAGTACCTGCAGCTTTGATTTCGTGAAATCGAGAATCACATTTTCACTTTAGGCCTATATTTGCAATTAGGTTTGCTTTTATCTTGTCCCGTCTGGTTTGTAAAAGGGGCAAGAGTGGATGCATTAGGACCGGCATAGAGCCTTGTAGAAGTCGTGGACGGATTTGGTGCGCGCCAGGAAGCAAAGGCTGCACACAGCGATGAACAGCCAGGCAAGAATTAGGCACCTTCAAAATCATCGCTGCCTCGAAGCCCCAAAGCTAACGTTGCAAAAAGAATCGGGGAAATTATGCTCTATTTCTATTCAAGTCAATTTATGAGCGAAACGTGGTCAAAGATACCTCCCCATTGAAAAGAGGAAAATGCGAGGCCAAACCGATCTGTGGAGGGGAGAACATAGGAAGGCAGTGGGCCATTGACGTCCTCCTCTGTCACTTTAGCGTCCAGCTTTGGTCGGATATCTTCAATAGAGAAGGCGTCATGAGGCGCCAGAATAGGAAAGAGGGAAAGAGAGTGGCCAAACCAGTAAGGTCGACGATGAAGCTGAGGAGGCTGTGAAGGTAGGGTCTTCGATGCTCTGCGAAGCGGGCCACGGCGCGCCCGTTGTGCCAGAACAGCAGTGTCGGCGTCCCGTGAATCCCGTGCACCGTGTTCAGGGGTGATCTGCAATTCTACCCTTTAGAATATTTCAACTGGGCCAGTCAAGCATGAAGTTCTGCTGTCAGTCCTAGTCTCTTTTGCTGGTAACTCTTTTGCTGGTTTTTGGCGGCAGACTAAGCTTTGGCTGGGGATAGATGGAAGTTGTGGACTGAAGATGCGGTGGAGGGAAGGAGAACCGTTGAGTGGCATCAATGGCAATGACGTGAAGGGCGGGGAGAACGCGTGGCAGGGCGTTGAAATAGGGTGCCAGACGAGCACTGAATGGGCAGTATGGCGAGTAGAAATTAACCAGCATGCACCAAGGCGCCAAGCTCTGAAATCAATAACTCAGGTCACTAATTTTTAATTCGATATTTAAGATCAGTTTTCACTATCGATTTTTTTTGACTCCTAGCTAAAGAAAGCTGCTTGTGTAATAAAGGGAAGGTAAAGAATATTAAAAGAACCCGGTTTCTGGCCAAAAGCTCCAAGAAGGTGGAGGCGTTGTGAATGGTGACCATGGGCAGCCATCTTGTTGCACCGTCCGAATCTCCTGCAGAACATACATTCTAATCCTTCTCTAAGCCAATTTATTTATACAAAAGAGAACCATCTTCAGTAATTCGAGATGATACTTATTTGCACGGTATAATAATATTGTGAAACATCAGCATACCAGGTCCGCAGGCAAACTTGGGCGGCGTCCAAAGATCCCAGGGCCAGCCCAGCATGTTGCTGCCATGTCCGAAACTGGGGCAGACGTCCAACAGCAGGGTCTCATAGAGCAGGCCGGTGGAGGGTCGAGCACATCTGTCCGGCCTCCCCATCCTGTAGTAGACCTCCATGCCCTCAGTGCAAAGGAATGGAGGCAGCAGCGCACCCCGCGGCCAGACTGGGCAGGAGGAGGAGGAGAAGCTCGGCAGCCATGGCGACGGGGGCCTGGCTACATTCCGGCTGCTGTTTTTTTAGCGTCCCCTGGGGAGGAAGTGAGAGGAGATGGGGCAAGTGTGCGCACTCGTTTTCTGCTAGGACGCTTGGGAGGCGTTTAGAGACGCAAATGGCGTCAAACAAGCAAACGCTGAAAGCCTTAAAAGGAGCTTTAAACCTTAACAACCTAAAATGGAGCTAAATTTTACTTACAATGTATGACTGCCCGTTCCTAGAGATACAAAAAGATTAGTTTTGATTGATATCTAGATCGAAAACCGAACAAGGCTCATATTTTTCAATCAGCTGGATTCATTTGGAGTCATCGAAAATGCATTCGCAAATTTGCTCCCTTTGCAAAGCTGCTACGGCAAACAAAGCAGCCTACATTCTCCACCGCTTGCGCTTCCACCACGGGACTCTGCCGATGCTGTGGGCTTGCTGCGATTGCCACTTCACTGCTGGCGGGTTCAGCTCCTTTCTCACGCACATCCTTCTCCTTGGCCACTCACCTCAGCCCAATAAGTTTGCCTTCAATCTAGGACGACTGATTTGCTCCAATCCAACTTTCAGGCCAACAGGGTCTGAAGCGGTGCACCTTCTCCACGCAGAACAGGCATTCGAAAAGAATGCCAGTGAAGCTTTGCATCAGACAGAATTGCTCATTTCACAGCCGCCGCTAATATTGAGCGAGACGGAGAACACTGCTCAAGAGGTTCCAGAGTCAGAAACGGAGTCTAGCAACATTTCCCCCCTCCATCGTTCGCCAAAAACGGAGACTCAGCCATTAGCCTGCTCAAAGTGCACTACCCAGCTCAACTGCACGGCCAAAAACAAGAATGTCTTAATCATTCGCCACGTCCTTTTCTGTTTACAGCTTCGACCCTACGCATGTTCCTCTTGCGGCAAGTCGGCTTCAAGGCGAGAAAATCTGGTCAAGCACATCAACAAGCTTTGCCCCGGCTCCGAACTTCAGTTTCCCAATAGGTCAGCCGTTTGTCAGATATATGAGGTGCTGAAAACAGCATCAATTCAGAGCTGAAAACGAAGACACTATCAGGAGAGGCTTGGAAGAGTGCTTCCAGGGTGAAGCAGTGGGCTGGAGAGGGCTTTGTTAGGTATTTGTTACTATGTGCTAACTCGGGTAGTAAACGTTAAGGGCATGATTTCCTGCACAAGCGTCAATCCATTTATAAAATACAATTCAAAACTTTGGTTGCTGTTCGCTCTTTGCTTGGTTCAGGTTCAGAGTAGATGTGAGTGGAGTGAGATAGAGTAGTAGAGCTTAAAGAGGTGGTAAAGGGGTGGACAGCCAGTCCTCCATGGGAAAGCGGAGGACTAGAGTGGGCAGTCGACTGAGAGCCAGGAGACGGTGCAGCAGGCGATGAGTGTACCAGTCCTTCTTGGCGCACTGGTAGTCGCAGTAGAAGGCCTGCACTAGCAGGCCCTGCCGCACGCACAGACTGCACACCTGCACTTTTCTTTCTCTTCTGCTTCTTTCTAATTGCGGGTGCAAAGTTGCGCACTACCTGCCCGCCATCCGCCAAAGATGCTCCGCATTCGGCGCACGAATGGACGTGGCCGCAGTCCACGGAGACATCCAGGATCAGCAGTCTGGGAACGAAAAAGTACGTTTATCGGAGTACAAGTGGAAATATTGGCTAACATGTTTAAACAAGGTATTCTCGGCTGTTGCCAAGATGCGCGGCCTCACCACAAGACACCACCTAGATGAAAATGCATGCCAAAATTCAACAGATTTCAGTGAAAAACCATGAATTATGCAAGTTCCGATTTTTGAAACATCAAGATTTTGGGTTTTTGACCATTTATCAGGAAATACTAATTATTTCAAAAATTCCTTTTGCCAGCTTCAAGATATTACTATCACGAACGTACATACCAAAAATCAGCAAATTTTATTAAAAAACCGGGGACCTATGCATGTTCAAATTTTTGAAACATCAAGATTTTGGTTTTTGACTATAAATCAAAAAATAATAAATATGTCAAAAAATCCTTTTGCCAGCTTTGAAATGTTACTTAGACGGACGTATCTGCCAAAAATCAGCTAATTCCATTGAGCCCTAATAATGGTGCCAAGGCATCACCAAGACGGACTTTCCTGCAAAATTTCAGCTAATTTCATGGAAAAACCAGTGATTTAGGATTTTTCGTATTTTGAAACATCAAAAAATTGAGTTTTGGGCGAAATTCAAAAAATTACGCCAAGCACCAAAAATGGTCCCGAGGCACCGCCTAGGCGGACCTTCATGCAAAAAATCAGCCAATTTCGTTGAAAAACCGCGGAGTACGGGCATGCCACACATATATATATATATGCGGACAGACGGACACAAAAATGGGGTAACTGCTTAAGCTGGCCTTGGCCGCCCGCCGCTTCGGGCAGGGCGCCAGAGCTCCTCCGGCCTCCGGGCACGGGTGCTACGGCCCCTACGCTTCGCCTAGCATGCTTCGCATGCTAGGCTACGCTCCGGGGCCTCCGCACCCATGCCCTCCGGCCTCCGGAGCTCTGACTGCCCTGCCCTTCGCGGCAGGCGGCCTTCGGCCGCGCCAAAATATTCCAATATAGTGAAAGTTTATTTTGATTCTCTCTAGGCTAGCTTTAAAAAAATAAAATTTGCTGAGAAATTCAATTTCATTTTAGTCTGCTTTTAGGTGATCGCATTGCACAAGGCAGAACGTTTTCTTAATTTTGACATTAATGCCCTTATGATTTACCAAACAAGGTAAAAGATACACGGTCTTGCGGTTCATGTCTCATTAAAGGGAAACACAAGGGGTTGACAAGCTTGCAATGCATAACGGTTTGGCTAAAAGCGTTCTGTTCCGGAGAACAAAATGCCCAGTAAATTATGCTTAAACATAGGGCTGGGCTCAAAAAAATTTTTGGGGCTCCAAATATTTGGGGCTATTTGGCGCTTTGGGGCTCACCAAACACAAAATTGATTATTCATTCAGTCACTAATTTACAACGTTCAATTTTAAATATTTATAATTAGTTAGAATTTTACAAATAAGTTATGCTTTATGGACATCTATATCTCAAACCTAATTGAACCTAACCTATCAAAATTTTTGCATTAATTCGTGACTTTCAACGGAAGATGAAACCTCTTCAAGGCGTCCTCGGACCATTGGAAGACGTGTGGCGGTTCAAGAGCAGTAGGTTTATTCGGAAAAGCCATCAAAGCATCTTCCAGATCTCCGCGCCCAAGTCCGCAGCAACATGTCCGACTACCTCCGTACAACAGCCGGAAGAAATGGGGTTATTTTCTTAATCAGTGCAGTGCACCCATCAGTGCAGTGCAGTGCAGTGCAGCGCAGTGCAGTGCAGTGCAGTATTTCTTATTCAGTGCACTTCAAAAAGTGCACTGAATAAGAGCGCACTGTACTGATTTAGAAATGCAACAGTGCTGCACTGCACTGATAAGGAAATACTGCACTGCACTGATTAAGAAATTATTTTTTTTATTTTCCGGTACTGCACTGCACTGCACTGCACTGCTGGGGAAATACTTTTCTACTTTTCAGGAAACTAACTTTTATGTATAATTTTGGTTACTATTTACTAGCTCTACCATAGAAGGAATCTGAAGGGCTCGACATAGATCTGCTGAAGCGCTTTGGCCTCCTTTGCTCTGCTATGCTGGAACTCACACATGACGAGAACCTGGCACAGTTTGCATTGCAGGATTTACAACCATGACTGGAAATGGGATAACTGGATCTCCCTTTGCCTGGTTCAGCTTGAACTGGGCCTGGCAGATGGCATTGGCTGAAGGCAGCACAACCAGCTTGTTGTCTTCCTGCCACTCCTGGGTGGAGGCTAGGATCTCAGCGGAGCATGACACAGCATCCTGTCTCTTTGCTTTCTTCTCTGCCAAGATGCTGGCCATTTTGTAACTCCTGATTTGCGTCCTTCAACAGCACAGTCCCATTTCCTCAGCAGTGCAGTTCATGACAAACTCTACTTCTGGTTGGGCTTTGGGGTTCCATCTGCAGCAGTAGAAATGTGGAAGGAGCAGTTGAAGCTGCTGGTGCTTCGTTGCTCCACCTCAACTCTCACTTCCTCCTCCTCGTCCTGCAACCTAATGGTAAACTTGCATTGAAATAATATTTGGGGGGATGAGAGGGGACCACAGGCCAACTTGAGCGGAAGATGTCATAGTCAGAGCCGCATTTTCAGCTGAAACATCCCCTGATCCAGCGTCCCGACTTCGGCGTCTCAGACGCTTTGACATCGCCATCTAGCCAGCACTTGTGGCTCGCAATGCCAAGGTTGCAATAGCGGTTGACCTTCAACTCATTCCCGTTCAATCAGGTGACATTTCTTTATCAGTGCAGTGCAGTGCAGTGCACAAGAGGCTTAAGAGTAGCATTGAGAGTGAAAACGCAAACCTTGCAAAGCTTGATGGGGATGATTGCTGCCCAGGCCTTGACAAGGTTGAGTTTCTTCCATTTCTCTACACCAGACACGGCTCCAGCAAATTTAATTTAATTTCTGAATCAGTGCATTGCTAGGATATAAGGAAAGGTGGAAAGAAAGGAAGCAAGAAGTGGCCAACGAATCTCTGTTAGTTTGGCTTGCGTGATGGTGATGCTGGCCTTTGATGGAGGAGGGTGTAGGCAGGCTGATGGGGAACCATGCTGGCGAGGCTGAGGTGTTAGGGGTTCAGTGTCACTCGGCCCGCCATCTTCCACTCGCTCCACATCCAAGATGTCAGATTTCTGGGACTCCAGAGAGCTTGTTGAGTCCACGGATTCCAGACTCAGAGATGGGCGAGCCTACATCTCCAGACAGCTCTTTCATCAGAAGTGAGCTCTGCGTATTCTTGACATGGGGGCTGGAGTACCTGCACATCAAACCTGCACATCACATAGGAATTGGGTGCATGCATTTGATATAATATTGTTTGATAACATCTGCCCATTTGCATAGTTGATAGCATTTGATAAAATACAACATTTGCAATACATACAGTGCATTTGTTGATCAGCTCATTCAACTAAAAAAATAGTGTTTCTACAACAGTACACTGCACTGCAGAGCACCGCAGTGCAGTGGTGCACTGACATGACATTTCCTATTCAGTGCATAGGCAGTGCACTGAATAAGAAATATACAGTGCGCACTGAATAAGAAATACTGCACTGCACTGCACTGTACTGCACTGCACTGCACTGCACTGATGGGTGCACTGCACTGATTAAGAGATTTACCCGAAGAAATGGACCTTTAAGAAGCTAAAGCTCTGGCTTTACGTGAAGTCTGCGAAGGAGGATTTGCACAGGAGTTTTCGAGCGAGATCTAATTGATGATGATCCGATGAAAGCTAATTGCCGGTAACCTGGAGATGACGCTTGGCTAGGTCCAGTAGCTCCATGCAGCCCATGATGAAGCCTCCGCACTGCGTCAGCAGCTCCGGATCCTTCCCAGCAAGCTCATGCTGCGCCACCGTTAGGTAAGCCAGTTCCAGGCCGTCCGCTGATGCCTCTTGGCTCAATCTGCGCCCCAACTTCAGCTCAGTTGGGCCACCCACCGGCATTCCTAAGCCACCCACCGACATTCCGGGCAGAAGGCATTCAATGCCTCGTGTTGGCGGCAGGCAGCAGTGTGCGGAAAGCACCGGCATGTGTTCTCGGCAGCTGCGTAGCTCCACCAAGCTTTCGCCTTCAGCCACCGCTCCTCATGGTCAGTCAATCATAGAATGTTCCAGTGCTCAAAATATGGTTAACGTGCATGAGGAGGCGAGGGAGCAGGAGGGGCTGCTGAAGGGCCAGATGGCCGAGTCTTCGCTCCAGTTGCACTGGCTCTAGGCCAGCTATGGCAGCGTCCAGCCAGCCGAGGGCATATTGGCGTAGGCAAGTCTGAGCAGAGCATCAAGCAAGGCTTTGACTGGACAATGAGGGACGAAACCGGGTAGTCTGATTGGCTGCGGCCTATCACTCGGTGCAGGCCAGCCAACTGACTCTTCTGCTGCCGTTGCGCCCAGTTCGCTGTCCTAAAGAAACTAATAAAGTTTCGGAATACAATGCAAGATTTATAAGTTTTATACAACATGTTTAACGATGATTGAGACCAAGTTTCCGCTTACCTCAAGATCTAGCCATTTTTTCTTGAATTTTTAATACTTTTTCGGCATTTTATGAATAAAGAACAGCCAAGGCAGTGGAAGCTTGAAGCAATTCGGCGGCTTCAGAGGAGCCGACGGGAAATTGGCGGGTGCGAACAGGCCTCGAATATTCTGGATCAGGCAGATAAGCATGCGCTCTAGCTGACAATATATTCACTAACAATTGAGGCAAACTAAGCTAGAGGAGGGCACATGTTCTGGCGGTATGCGGACCTCGTGCAGATAGTCGTGGTGAAGAAAATGTAGCGTACTGACAGAAGAGAAGAAGATGCCACTACCACACCATTGGCAGGGTACGTAGGCCCAGGGGAACCTCCGATTCAGTTCCGCACCAGAAGAGCTTTCTGCAATATTTTTCATTTTCTGCAGCTGTAAGTGATATGCA
>JASANA010006048.1:0-14213 GCA_030248095.1 Ptycholaimellus sp. GST1_10 | reverse complement strand
ATTGCTGATGGAAAGGCTGGTAGGGAGAAATGTTTTGGGCATGGGAGTTGAGCATGGAGGCAATATTTGGGGTTTGTGTAGTGCATGATGGCAATGGGCATTGGCGAAGGGATAGAGTAGATCATTAAAGGGGCAAATGTTAGGGGGTTGCTATGTGGAGCATGATCCAATGGCTTGGTATGGAACAGCAATGGTGGTTTGTGTGGAGAATCTTGAATGACTCTAGGGTTTTAACTTAGTTCAGTTGATTTGAGAGGGGGGGGGGCGGCTGGGGTATGACAGGGAAGTGGTTTTGTTTGGGCTGCATGGGTCCCGCTACACGGGTGCTTAGCTTTTTTCATGCATTAGCCTCTTTTCTTGGTCTACTGACTCTTTTAGGAACTCCCACCCAGTGGCCAAATTACAGCCACACCAAATGAATGCAGGAGCAAACACCTGGCGGTCCTCAAGGGACATCAAAAAGTAGGCACCCAACACAATAAAGGTCAGGTTGCCTAATAATAAGCATGACTTTCCATAGTGCCCGGAAAATTTATGGGTAATGGCTAAAACTTAGTCTGATTGGGTAGCTTTCAAAATTGCGCAGTTCCAAAACATTGATAAAAGTCACATTTTCAATGTTTTAAGCACTTTCCCGTGATCGGTGCAAGCTGTTACCCACAAAATCGTGTTCTTTGACCCCAATTTACCCAAAAACATCTTCACTTTTGCACAGGAAGCTTCCCTCATGGCGCCCGCCGTGTCCACCCACAAGACAGGCTAGGTTGGCTTCGCCGTCACCTACGGCGACTATATGGAACCAGCTGCAGAAATTATCAATGACCAGAAGTTCAATGTATATGAGTAATAGAAAGCTGGTTGCACTAAGGAGTTTTACTACAATTTATTTGTCTGACTCCCACATCCTCCCAACGCGTCCCCCTTAACGAGCTTGCCCCCTCCGGAAGACTACCCCCCCCCCCAAATTCATAGGTTACTATTTCCAGATCAAGTTGCTCAACTTATGCTAAGCCTAAGCCTATGCCATCCGGTAATGGCTATGTTGTGCAATTTGGGGGGGGGCAGTTGGAAAAGTTTTTTAAGGGGAGGGGGGGGGGGTTTAGTTGGAAATTGGGGGGGGGGGGATAAGGGGGGATAATTGGATAAGATTTTATTTGGGAGGTAGTTTGATAAGTCATTTGGGGGGGGTGGTAATTGGATGCATTTTCATTTGGGGGATAATTGGATATGTATTTTTGTTGGTTGGATTTTTTTTATTTCTAGGGGGCATTGGGACTTAAAAAATAGGTTTGATGCGTTTGAAAATGTTTAAAGCATCTTTAAATTTGGGGGAATAATTGGATAAGATTTCATTGGGGGGGGATAGTTGGCTAAGTTTTCATTTGGCGGAGGGGGGGGGGGGGGGGGTAAAGCACCTTTAAATTTAGAGGGGGGTTAGTTGGATAAGATTTCATTTGGGGAATAGTTGGATAATTGGGGGGGCAGTTGGACTCGAACAAAAATAGTTTTGGTGCGTTTAAAAAAATGCTCACAACATCTTTAAATTTGGGGGAAATTTGGATAAGATTTTATTTGGGGGAATAGTTGGTTAAGTTTTCTTATGATGGGTAGGAAAAAATGTAGGGAAACTGACTGTTTTGCTTGGGCTGCATGGATCCCGCTACACGGGTGCTCAGCTTTTTTCATGTTTCAGCCTCTTTTATGCCATTTTGCCTCTTTTGATAACCGACCCAGTGGCCAAATTACAGCCACACCAAATGAATGCAACAGCAAACACCTGGCTGTCCTCAAGGGACTTCAAAGATTAGGAACCCAACCCGAGTGGGGTTAGGTTGCCAAAGAGGTTCGAGGCTTATTTGTTTGGGAATATTTATGTTTAATGACTGAAATTTTGACCAATTGGGTAGCTTCCAAAACTGCGCAGTTGCAAATCATTGATAAAAGCCACAATTTTGATGTTTTAAGCACTTTCTCATAATCGATGCAAGCTCCATAACTCAAAATCGTGTTCCCTGACCCTGATTTACCCAAAAACATCTTCACCTTCTCACCAGAAGCTTCCCCCATGGCGCGCAAAATGCTCACTCACAAGACAGGCTCCTCTATTATATATATAGACTAGGTTGGGAGAGGCCTGCGGCGCACATCAATACTTTTGCTTGTTGTTTAGCATAGTTTTGATGATTAATATTTTGAATTTATATGTTTACGATTTCTCAACTGAATTTTTTTGGTTATCCCTGAACATTTTCTTTGCTTTAATTTTATTATGTGGTTTTTAGGGTCAGATTCTCTGCGGTTACTAATTCTTGTTTTTTTTTTTGCGAAATAGCATATTATTGGTCCATAGTTTGCATTTTTCTTTATGTTTATCTTTGCATTTTTGTACGTATGTAATCGTTATTGTTTTATTTATTTATTTATTTATTTATTTTTATTTATCTATTGCAACACCAAAAGGCGGCAGCCAGAGGCTGATAATAATACAAGAAAACAAAGGCAAAGATAACAAAGACAATGATAAGCACTCTACACATCACCAATGAATGACCGGAATTTAGCTGGTGAGAATAGGGGGTGGTCATGAGGGAGTGGAAACTCATGGATAGGTGGGAGGTTCAGCGAATTCCATGTGGTGGGAAGGGCTATGGGCGTAAGGCAGGAGAGGCGAGCTGGAGCATCCCGGTTGACAACGAGGTGGACAGGAGCACGCTGTGTTGACCGTGTGCGGCCTGCAGGACGAGCAGCCATCAGGAGTTCCCTGCCCTGTATTGTTAGTTTTTAATAGGTCATGTGGTGGTAGGTTTTTGTTCTTTTTTGAACGTATTGGTTTTCATATTTATGCAAATTTATTTCAAATACATTCAAACGTTGAATGAAAATGCAATATACATGAATAATGCGAAACTATGATCAAATTAGTTTTTTAAATAATTTTTTTTCGACTAAAAAAGCCATTTAACGTGGTTTCCTATTTGGGGCTTTGTTTATTTTTTGTTTATATATGGTTCATTTTCGAGTTATGATTGTATATTTGTAACTAATTCAGGACTGGCTTCAATCGTCTAGGAGCAGGACTCGGAGGATTCGCCAGCTTTCTAGAGGAGTCTTGGCTCATTTCACCATTGGAGGTCCGGCAACGTTTTCGCTTTGAGGAGGTCTTCTTAGGCGACTTCTTCTTGGTCGGCATGCGCAATCAGGTGCTTGCTTTAACGGAGGCCCAGAGGAGAGGAGCGAGTGGGGAAGGGAGGGCGAGTGAGAGGAGGGAGGGCGAGTGAAAGGAGGGAGAGCGAGTGTTCAGTTAAAGTGTTACCAGATTTGGGCTGCATAGGTCCCGCTACACGGGTGCTCAGTGCTCAGGACCCCACCCAGTGGCCAAATTGTAGCCAAACCAAATGAATGCAACAGCAATCAACTGGCCGTCCTCTAGAGACTTCAAAAAACGGGCACTCAACCAAGTAGATTGCCCATCAGGTAATCTGCCCATCCCCATGGAAATTTATGTTTAATGAGTGAAATATTGCCTGATTGGATACCTGCACAAAACTGCGCAGAGGCAAAACATTGAAAAAGCTCACATTTTCGAGGTTTTAAGCACATTCCCGTGCTCGGATCAAGCTGGTTACAACGCTATCGTGTTCCCAGACCATGTTTTACCCAGAAAGCTCCTAACTTCCAATGTACAGCTTGAATTCGGACTGCGCGAGGTGGTCACGCTACGGACACGTCTTAGCTTTTATATTATGGACTAGGTTGAGCTTCGCCGTCGCCTACGGCGACTATATGGAAACAGCTACAGAAATTATCAATGACCATAATTTCAAATTTTATGGGTAATAGAAAAATGGCATCCACCGCCCTACATGGGAGGATTGGGTGAGCCTAAATAGGCCTGTAAAAGCATCTGGCATCCACCGCCCTACATGGGAGGATTGGGTGAGCCTAAATAGGCCTGTAAATGCATCTGGCATCCACCACCCTACATGGGAGGATTGGGTGAGCCTAAATAGGCCTGTAAAAGCATCTGGCATCCACCGCCCTACATGGGAGGATTGGGTGAGCCTAAATAGGCCTGTAAAAGCATCTGGCATCCACCGCCCTACATGGGAGGATTGGGTGAGCCTAAATAGGCCTGTAAAAGCATCTGGCATCCACCGCCCTACATGGGAGGATCGGGTGAGCCTAAATAGGCCTGTAAAAGCATCTGGCATCCACTGCCCTACATGGGAGGATTGGGTGAGCCTAAATAGGCCTGTAAAAGCGTCTGGCATCCACCGCCCTACACGGGTCGATTGGGTGAGCCTAAATAGGCCTGTAAAAGCATCTGGCATCCACCGCCCTACATGGGAGGATTGGGTGAGCCTAAATAGGCCTGTAAAAGCATCTGGCATCCACCGCCCTACATGGGAGGATTGGGTGCACCTAAATAGGCCTGTAAAAGCATCTGGCATCCACCGCCCTACATGGGAGGATTGGGTGAGCCTAAATAGGCCTGTAAAAGCATCTGGCATCCACCGCCCTACATGGGACGATTGGGTGAGCCTAAATAGGCCTGTAAAAGCGTCTGGCATCCACCGCCCAACATGGGAGGATTGGGTGAGCCTAAATAGGACTGTAAAAGCATCTGGCATCCACTGCCCTACATGGGAGGATTGGGTCTGGGTGAGCCTAAATAGGCCTGTAAAAGCATCTGGCATCCACCGCCCTACATGAGAGGATTGGGTGAGCCTAAATAGGCCTGTAAAAGCATCTGGCATCCACCGCCCTAGATGGGGGGATTGGGTGAGCCTAAATAAGCCTGTAAAAGCATCTGGCATCCACTGCCCTAGATGGGGGGATTGGGTGAGCCTAAATAAGCCTGTAAAAGCATCTGGCATCCACCGCCCTACATGGGAGGATTGGGTGAGCCTAAATAAGCCTGTAAAAGCATCTGGCATCCACCGCCCTACATGGGAGGATTGGGTGAGACTAAATAAGCCTGTAAAAGCATCTGGCATCCACCGCCCTACATGGGAGGATTGGGTGAGCCTAAATAAGCCTGTAAAAGCATCTGGCATCCACCGCCCTACTTTTCTTATAGTTGGATAATATTTCTTTTGGGGGGGGGGGGGTAATAAGATACGTTTTCGTTTAGGAATAATTGGATAAGTTTTTATTTGGGGATATTTGGAAAACTTTTTTTGAGGGGAACAGTTGGACTCGAAAATAATTAGATTTGCTGCATTAAAGGGAGAATCAAGAGAATGCGACCCCCTCAGATTGTTCCAATTTTTTTTATGGGGTTAGGGACTATCAATATATATGGTACCATCGGCAGGCCAAATGTTAGTCTCTTTTCTCAAAATTTTGAATTGCCTCGAGTAAAAAGTCAAGGAAATACAATTTCTACTAGTGGAATCTGCTGCTTGGACAGTTGCATTTTGTTTTTGGCGCGCAGATCATTGTCTCTTTCCATGCGCGCCCAAAAACAAAATGCAGATGACGCAGCAGATTCCACTAGTAGAAATTGTATTTCCTTGACTTTTTACTCGAGGCAATTCAAAATTTTGAGAAAAGAGACTAACATTTGGCCTGCCGATGGTACCATATATTTCTACCACTTTTAATATAAAATAAAACATATAAAAACAAATTTTAAAATTTTTTTGGTTACATATTAATTTGTTCAGAGTTTATTAGATAAATTAAAAAAATATATATATATATAATATATAGATTAAAAAAATACAACAAAATGGTTCAAAAACGAAAAATACAATGCAAATTTATTGGTAAACTAATATATTTTTGATAAATTTTCTTCTCTTTTACTCATGGCAAATAATTTTTGGAAGAACAGAGCTTAACTTTTGGCCTGCCGATGGTACCAGTTGTTTTCTCAACTATTAACACACAAAAATAAACAAAATATAGAGATGGATTCGAACCAGCCAGTTTCATCAAGCCTTCCCACCGCTTGCACCACTACACCACTGGTGAATATGCCTGCATTGGTTAACTTAATGGTTATGAATGAATAAATAAACACATGAGGCCCACGGACCCGGGAAAGGGGGTGGGGGAAAAATAAATACCTACTATCGTCCATTGAATAGATGCGGAGAAGAAGGAGAAGGAGAAGGAGAAGGAGAAGAAGGAGTTCGGACAAATGGTTTTTTGCATTTTTCATTGGAAAATAATTTGTTTTATGCAAAAGTCAAAAAAGAAACTATAGTCAATTTGATGTTGCTCTTTCCAATGCAAAAAGAATCATAAAGATTGAAGCTTCCTGGGAGGCGCTAGAGCCTTATCAAAACTAAGATCTAGCAATAACCCCGAAAACATACACCTGGGTCGAAAAGAGGGGCTGGGCGCTGACACTTCGCTAACGCTCGCTCGCGCCAGCCCAATAAGCTTGCGTCCTTAAGCTGTTTTTTCACTTTTGATGAAAAATTGTCAGAAAAAAATTCACAAAGTTTTACACGTTGTAGCATAGGGAAAAGACCAAAAAAAATTCACCAAAAATCGGGGGCGTCTTCTCCCATTTTCTCCCATTAACAGCAGCTGCATATAGCTAAGAGCAAATATTTAGCCAGAAAAAAGTAGCAAAATCGATCTGCTGTGTTCCGCGCAGCCCGAATACTGACTAAAATTGTCATTTTTCGCTATTTTTGGAGGTTTTTGCCCTATTTTCATTTTTGGCTATTTTTGGAGGTTTTTTTTACGCATGTGAGATCCCGATTTTTGAAATGTACGCCCCAAAATTGATCCATAAACATCTAAATTAATCTGAATTTAAAAAAAAAAATTCCTTGTTTTTGACCCCAAAAAAATATTCGAAAATTTTTTCTTAAAATTTTTATTAAATAATATGAATGTAAAATATTCTAAGACAGAGCAAATGACTGTTTTCTTTGGGCTGCATGGATCCCGCTACACGGGTGCTCAGCTTTTTTCATGCATTAGCCTCATTTTGGTCTAACGACTCTTTTGAGGATTCCCTCACCCAGTGGCCATATTACAGCCACACCAAGTGTTACACCACCTGGCTGTCCTCAAGGGACTTCAAAGATTAGGCACCCAACCCGAGTGGGGTTAGGTTGCCAAAGAGGTTTGAGGCTTATTTGTTTGGGAATATTTATCTCTAATGACTAAAACTTAGCCAGATTGAGTAGAGTCCCAAAACTGCGCAGAGGCAAAACATTGATAAAAGTCACATTTTTGATGTTTTAAGCATGTTCCCATGCTCAGATCAAACTGAAAATCGCAGAATCATGTTCCCCAACCCCAATTTACCCAAAAACACTCTCACCTCCTCACCAGAAGCTTCCCTCATGCTGCGCAAAATGTTCACTCACAGGACAGGCTCCTCTATTATATATATGGATGTGCGCCATGCGCCATGCGCCATGCGCCATGCGCCATACGTTCTGACCGGGAGGCAAACTGGCAATATCTGGGAATCCAATCTCAATGTCACTATAGTATATTGGCCCTAGAGTGTGGCATGGTGGGTCCAGAAGTTTTGATTTTTGGCCTAATTTATGCCAAAATTGAGGTTTGAAAGTTGATTGAACGTAATTAGTTTTATTGAACTTAGAGTAGAAAAATGAAATGTAGAAGTAGGTAATGATACAAATAGCTATCATTTGACATAAAGTATTAGTTAGTTATTGAACGAGGAACTGTCCCTTTCGTTTCGTCGTGGTCCACGGTCGTCTTCTTTCTTCTTTTGCCTTCCAACGCATGATTAGCCAACATCATCATCAGAAAGGCGCAGGCGGTGCAGATCCAAGAGTTTTCACTACCTTCAAACCCGTTGACATGTAGAGTTGTCGAGCCTGCGCACTGATCCCGTCGTCGCTTGCAGCCTCCTTCACCTTGTGTACTCCCGCGGCTCGATCTAAAAGTTGATTAGTTGAAGATTAGCGCCATTATCTTTTGTTTCGTTGCTCCTTCCGCCATGTATATAGCCTGTGGATAGCGATTAACTAGCTTAGTTATAACGTTACCTAATTCCTTTGAGTGATAACCTCGCTCTCTCTCGTTTCTATAAGAAGTGCCAGGTTCTCTTCCAGGTTTAGCCATGTCTTACAGATCCTAATGAAGCGTAGTGCCTGGCTAAAGAAAGTATTCAATCCTAATTGTATTGGTTGGTTGCTAGATTTGTCTGGAAGGCTTATAACCGTGAACGAAAATGCGCGTCTTTTGTCGTAGATCTTCCTTCCTATTCCGTCTGAGCTTATGCACAAATCTAAGAAGTGTAGTTCTCCATTTTCAACTGTGTCATAGCTTAGTGGTAGGGACGGTGGATATATGACTTGCGCAGCCCCCCTTAGGTAATCCCCATTGAAGCAAAGGATGTCATCTATGTATCTCCTAGTTCCTTTCAGTCTTTTCGCTGTGGCGATATTTTCACTATTTGATAGGTAGTTGAATTCCAGCTTTGATAAAACCATATCTGCCACTAGTGGACTGCAGCTGGTGCCCATGCATATCCCTTTCGTCTGTCTGAACACCTTGCCAGCGTAGAAAACATATGCCTCTTCAACTACTGCATGTATCAATTCTAGAACGTCCTGTTGTGTGTAGCTATTTTGTTGTCTCTCTTCTGAGTTGTGCATGTAGTTCTGTCCTGATTTCGTGATATATTTGTACCTATTGAAAACTATTGATATTATTTCCGTCAACATTTTAATCACTAGTTCATGCTCTAAGGCTGTGAAAAGGGTACTGAAGTCTGCTGATACCATTTCTGTACTAGGCTTCCCTCCTCCTGTTCTTATCAGACTTGTTATTGCTTGACTATTTTTAACGCTCCAAAATAAATCTATCCCTTTCCTTTCTCCTACGTTTCTGCAATATCTCTCCCAATGTGCTCCTATTTCCTTGAGGACCCCTGTTAGTTTCACTCCCAGTGCCTTTAGACTGCTTCTTTTTGCACCAGCAATGAATCGTGCCCCTACTGGTGTTTTGTGGAATTTAGGTGACATCCCTATGCCCGGTATCGTTCTATTCTTCTCATCTAGTTCCCCCAGGTCGTAAGTTTTTAGCAGTTGTCTGTGCTCTTCGATTAGGTCCTCAGTTGAACGTCCCTCAATAGGGCTGTAGGTCACATTTCCCTCATAAGTTATAGTGTCCCCCTCTATTTTGACTCCCATCTCCTTGTTCATTCGGTTGATATATCCTATTTTGCAGCTGATAGCTATGTTGTTTGAAGCTTTGTCCACTGGCGTGATTACGTACCATCTGTGTAGCCGTTTCATGGAATCCTTAAGGTGGACTGCCCTACTGAAGTCCGTAAGTTCGTTTATCCCTTGCTGTTCCAGTTTGTTTTTTGTCTGAATGATTTTATGCCGTACCACTTCATATATATGTTCTAGATCGGTCCATACGATTCTTTCCTTCTTTAGTTCTGATCCCATCCAGATCAAAAGGGTGTTCATGGTTGTCCTAGCACTTGCGAGAGTTCCCTCCCCGTTGTCTGGTCTAAATTTGAGTCCCTTTTCCAGCGATTCTTTAGTTTCTTTTTCTAACCAGTTTAGATTGCCTGTGAGAATATGTCCGTCCACTTTGAGATGTTCTGGTTTAGAACTACATCTGCACCATCTCCTTATAGTTTTTGCCATTTCTTTTTCGTCTAGTTTCTTAAGGAATTGTGAATAGTTTAATGCTGTTCCGCCAATTTGTTCAGGTAGTTTCCAGGTGAATTCAGCTTCCTTCAATACCTCTCTTGGTATGCGCAGTTGACTTTTCGACTTATCCAGCATCCTAGACATACTTAGACCATTACTAGATATGTTGCTGTAGTATTCAGTAATGCCTTTTCCTTTCTTTTTCTTTGGTTTTTGTTGCTCTTTTGGTTGGAATCTTGTCGTGGCATAGCTTGATAGAAGTTGGTAAAGCCTAAACCCCTCGGCAGATTCTATTTTCCTCGACTTATCGATCAATTTAGACAGTTCGTTATTTTTTAAGTTGCTCAATGTCCTAAATATCTGCTTTATACTCGTTCCGCATTGCGATAGGTAGTTCAAGGTAATATTATAGTCTTCGTCGGTCACCAGTGTCATAGTTTCCCCCTTCCGCCTGCCTCGTTTTTTGCATTCCCCTCTACCAATTACCCTCTCTGTCGTTATTCTGAACCAGGGCGTGTTTCTTCTGTCTGCTGGATCTGTAGTTTCTGTGATTGTTCCGGAACCTAGTATATTTGTATTCAATCCCCAGGGCCAGACAGTGTTCAGCGCAAGAGTCCAGTCTCGTTCCCTGTCTTCTAGTCTACTCCCCTCTGTTTTTTGTTCCTCGTCTTCACCTATTTGTTCTAGTATCTGTACCCTTGGAGTCACTTTTTCTTCGTGTCCTCTCGCGAAATGCTTGTAGATAGGTGTGTCAATAATATCTTTTTCGATTTGGGGGGCCCTTACAAAAAAATTGAAAATCTTAAATAGCGTTTGCTAGGATTGGCGGAGAGCTAAACCAAGGACAGATTCAGAATCCTTGCAAAAAACTACACAAAACTTGTCAATAAAATGATTGAAATTTTGAAAAAAAATTTATATCTCTTAGCCAAGGACCAACCCTATTACAGATTTTGAAAATATGGTTGGCTGCCAAATATTCCATGGGCAACTTACAAAGCTGCGAGTAGGCTCAATGGACACAGCAAACACAAAGCTTTCATCAAAAAGAAGCTTGCCAAATTTGGTTGAGAAATGGGCAAGTTATGGCCAACAATTTTTTAAAAAGTGTCCGTCCATTATCTGTCCACTGTGCGCCATGCGCCATGCGCCATTTGCCATACGTTCTGACCGGGAGGCATACTGGCAATATCTGGGGCTCCAATCTCAATGTCACTATAGTATATCGGCCCTGGAGGGTGGCATGGTGGGTCCAGAATTTTGATTTTTGCCCGCCTTTATGCCAAAAATGAGGTTCACTAGTATAACATGGGGTTCATTTGCACCAAGTGGCTGAACCCATGAGGTGAACTGCCGCCCCTTATAAGGTGGCCTAATATTGCCTTTCTCCAATATTGCCTCAGTGAAAAAATTACAAAAGGTCACAGCCTGATTCCATGAGTCAAACATACACACCAGTTACTTGATAGAAAACGGCTACCCAGTCAGCTGATGTTTCCTGAAATATGGGGTCTGGGACTTAGGGGTTTTTTGGGGTGAATACTTAGTACTGCCTCCAGGCCAAGTCCTGGGCGGCAGTTCAAAAATGGCATAACTCAGGTTCTACTGAAGCTTTTTGCATGATTCTGACGCTGTTTGAAAGGGAATTTGATGGCGAGAATGATAGTGCACAGCATGAGGTTCATTTCAAATTACCAGAAACCCGAAATTCAGTTTTCGGATTATGAAACATCAGACTGGTGGATTTGTGCGAAATTGCAAAAAAATTCAATTTGATGGCCAGGTTCATGTTCAGCATCAAAAGTTACCTACTGGGGCCTAAAATTTAGAACCAAATCCCAAAAATGACCCATAACTCACATTTTGAGCTTTGAAACATCAGGTTTCCAGGTCATAACTCGGGAGCAAATCATTTCCGCCAAGCTCCGCAATCAAGGCCTGATGCGGCCAACATTTCTGACATTCCCTGAAAAAATGAGCAAAAACGGTTGAGAAACCCTAGAGGAATCCATGGTGACATCCATATATATATATAGACCCACGCCCTTTTTAGGGGTGAATACTTAGTACTGCCTCCAGGCCAAGTCCTGGGCGGCAGTTCAAAAAGTTGATTGAACGTAAGGGGGGACCCTTACAAAAAAATCGAAAATCTTAAATAGCGTTTGCTAGGATGGTCGGAGAGCTAAACCAAGGACAGATTCAGAATCCTTGCAAAAAGCTACACAAAACAGGTCTATAAAGCATTGAAATTTTGAAAAAAAAATTTCCTCTTCCAGCCACCCCAGCCCTTCCATCTGTCACTCAAAAAGGGAAGTCCATGGTTTTTCAACCAAATTTAAATGTAAGCACAGATTTAGAATCGGCATATATGACTTGTGAACAAAAAAACTCAAGTCTTCTTGGCAATTCTCAAAATTGGGGCCGTGCGAGCGGAGCGGAAGCACAGTCCCCTCTTAGCCAAGGACCAACCCTATTACGGATTTTGAAAATATGATTGGCTGCCAAATATTCCATGGGCAACTTACAAAGCTGCGAGTAGGCTCAATGGACACAGCAACCACAAAGCTTTAATCAAAAAAAATGTTGCCAAATTCGGTTGAGAATTGGGCAAGTTATGGCCAAAAAACTTTTTAAAAGTGTCCGTCCATTATCCGTCCACTGTGCTCGATGCGCCGTGTGCCGTCCGCCGTACGTGCTGACCGGGAGGCATACGTGCAATATCTGGGGCTCCAATCTCAATGTCACTATAGTATATCAGCCCTGGAGGGTGGCATATTGGGTCCAGAATTTTGATTTCCGGCCTCCTTTATGCCAAAATTGAGGTTCGAAAGTTGATTGAACGTAAGGGGGGACCCTTACAAAAAAAATCGAAAATCTTAAATAGCGTTTGCTGGGATTGTTGGAGAGCTAAACCAAGGACAGATTCAGAATCCTTGCAAAAAACTACACAGAACTGGTCTATAAAGAATTGAAATTTTGAAAAAAAAACAATTTTTTTCCAGCCACCCCACCAGCCCTTCCATCTGTCAATCAAAAAAGGTTTGCCAAAGTTGGCTGTGCGCCATGCGCCATGCGCCATCCGCCATACATTCTGACTGGGAGGCATACTGGCAATATCTGGGGCTCCAATCTCAATGTCACTATAGTATAGTTGGTTGACTTTGGTTGATTTAATTTTCAATATGTTTGGACAAAGACCATATCATATGTGTTATATATATATTTTATATATATATATATATATCTGGTACAATCGGCAGGCCAAAGTAGGTCTCTTTTTTCCTGAATTTGCATTTGGCTTGAGTAAAAAGTCAAGGAAATACTATTTCTACTAGTGGAATCAGCTTAGTGGAAAGATGCATTATGTTTTTGGCGTGCAGTTCAGTGTCTCTTTCCTTGCATGCCAAAAAGCAAAATGCAGATGACTCAGCAAATTCCACTAGTAGAAATAGTATTTCCTTGACTTTTTACTCAAGCCAATTGCAAATTCTGGAGAAAAGAGACCCACTTTAGCCTGCCGATTGTAGCAGATATTTCTTCTACTTTTAATATAGTATAAAATGAATAAATACAATGTTTTTACTGTTGATTTGTTACTTCGATGTGATTTATTTTGATAAAAAAGGATTTAAAAAGGGTGTTATAAAAAAATAGCAAGAAACGTTTTCAAAATGAAAAATACATTGCAATATTATATTATTACAAATTTTTGGTTATTTTCTTTTGGCATTTACTTAGGGCAAACGATTTTTGGGATGAAGGAGCATTACTTTTGGTCTGCCGATGGCACCAGTTATTTTCTCATCTTTAAATGAAAGAAAAGTAAAATGATATGCCTGTGAAGGAATCAAACCTGCTAAATTCTCTCCAAAGGTCAATCGCCTTTGCCACTACACCACTGTAGCACACTATCCTAATCTAAACTGAAAACTTATAAATAAAGGTCCAAGGAGCCGGGGAGGCGAGGAAGGGGGGGTTGATGGGGGAAGAAATTAATACATACTATCATCCATTGAATAGATGTGGAGGAGAAGAAGGAGGAGGAGAAGAAGGAGTTAAGACATATGGTTTTTTGCGATAATCACCTTAAAATCCAACGTTTTGTGCAAAACTGAAAAGATAAGCTATAGGCGATTCGATGTTGCACTTTCCAATGGTAAAAGATTTAGTGCGATTGGAGCCTTCTGTGATGAGCAGCTGCCTTATCAAATTTAAGATCTAGCAATAACCCTCAAAACATACACCTGGGTCGAAAAGAATGGCTGGGCGCTGACACTTTGCTAACGCTCACTCGCGCCAGCCCAATATGTCTGGAAATGCAGTCCAGGGGCGAATTCTCAACGGATATGGACAAACTTTTTTTTCCTGAAAGGTAATGCTATTTTAGGAAGATATGGAGGGGGGACCCGGAATTTGAGCATTTGAAACATTAATGTTTTGGGTAGAAAGGCTTCAATAATGCAATATAGAGTTTTTGTGCTGTAGCACCTCTTTTCTTGAGAATTGCACAGAAGACCTTGGTTTTTTGATTCACAAGTCATATATACCAATTCTAAATCTCTGCTTTCTTTTGAAAATGGTTGAGAAACCACAGATTTT
>JASANA010006044.1:0-30128 GCA_030248095.1 Ptycholaimellus sp. GST1_10 | reverse complement strand
CATGATTTGGAATAGATTGACAGAGTTGGAGATACTGGCGGGAAATGGTACGCTTGAGGCTTCGCTACGGCAGCTGCTGGGAGCGTCTGGTGCACTACCTGGAGCCCAAACTGTCTGATCATTCTCCTACTACCTGGCCTCTCATTCCATCTCAACTCTCGGGCTCTCTGATTTGCCGCAAATGTCTATCTTCTGTTTGGTTTCTGCCGTTAGGTGGTGCCACTTTGCAGCAAT
Organism: Ptycholaimellus sp. GST1_10; assembly: GCA_030248095.1. Taxonomy (NCBI): domain Eukaryota; kingdom Metazoa; phylum Nematoda; class Chromadorea; order Chromadorida; family Chromadoridae; genus Ptycholaimellus; species Ptycholaimellus sp. GST1_10. Next base: position 29,894 of record JASANA010006044.1, on the reverse strand, counting down.
AAAGCTGAGATCATCAAAAAAAGAGGAAAGGGTTGGTGGTAACTCGGGATGTGAGGAAGTCCAATTTTTCGCAGCGCTGCACGAATCTGGCCACGGGGCTCACATCCACGCATCCTTCGATTTTGGGAAATGGAATACCCCCTCTGAATCCTTTCACAAACCGCCACTTAAGCATTTCTTGAAAGGGAAAAAGCATGAAACTTTTTTTTAATCTAATTCGGATTAATTTTTATCGCTTGAGGTTTGCGAATCCGAAAAATGGAGGAATTTACTTCGTGTCAAAGCATTATGAGTTTCATGCTGCATGTTTGGTTTTGATTTTCATTTAGGGAGGTTGGATCAGTAATTTAAGAATTGAAATCTTTTCAACGAAGATTGTAAATGAACAGTTGGTTAAAAAGAAGATTGATATTAAGATGGAGAACATTTCAATCACATAGACTAATGGAATGAAAAATGTTCAATGTTAGGTCACGACCGATGAATTGTTACACACTTATTGATATTTATGGGCTTGAAGCCATCATTTCATAAAATACCTAAACAATGTCCAATAATAGTGGTATAAACTATAAAACCCATAACTCAATGACAGAGAAGAATAATTTAAGCAACAATTTCAAAGTATATGATAAAACATGTGATATCAAAAAAGACACATCTTTTTTTTGCATTTTTATTTTTCAAATTTTTTTCCCTCGTTTTCTAATGCTCTGCTGGCTTGAGAATGGCGTAGCTGCTCAGCGGTTGAGTATCCAGCTACGGCAGATGAAGAAGGCCAGCTCCAGAAACTCCACCAAACTCAGGACCTTCAAATATTCTCTAGTAAACAAAACATTCAATTCTGTAAAGGAGAAAGTATAGCTGAAAGTCCTGCCATCATGCCGAGGTTCCCTCCGAGTTGACTTATGGCAACGCCCGGCTGTCAAGGAAAACCAGATAGGTCAGTGGACAAAGAGTAAAAGAAGTTAAAACTGTAATCACTGCTGTTTCCCAATAGACATACTTGGAGACTCGATGTATGTAGATGTGGGCCACCACCGTGTCTCGCCTTAAGTTTCAAAATGTTAAGACTGCTGATTTCTCTCCTGACATTACTTGATGGCCTTGACGCACTGGTCCTTCTGCCAACCGTTAAAGGCCTGACACTGGTATGGAACCTGCTTGTGATAGGTTTAGTCAAATTTCATGAGTAAAGCGGGTGAGAACCTTCCCATTTGGTGGCCAATGGGTTCGGGACTCGGTGATGGTGGGTATTTGGTAGTCGCAGGGCAGATGACACTGCTCGCAGTATTCATTCTCCTGTGCTCGCTTGCTGTTCAGAAAGGTGTCCATGCATTTCTCTGCAAAACGAGTGATGGTTAACAATCAAAATATCCAAGAAAAAGCGGTCAACTTTTCCCAAGGCCGCAGTTGGGGAGGTTAGGGATTGGTCCGGTGCCGTTGAGGCTGGGCTTCCGAGGGTCAGCGCAGAGGCACCAGTCCGCCAGTGCTCGCTGAGTGCACAGCTCCTCGCAGTTCTGCACATACTCCTAGCTGAGGTCTTAGAAAGAGATTGAGCATAAAAGACCCGTTTGGAGTAGGCGCCCTTGATTGGGTAGAAGGTGTGGTTGACGTGGCGGATGCAGGGTGGGTAGGGAGATCCAAGATGGTGCATCTCCTCGTAGCGGATGCTGTAGCGGCTGCTGAAGCCCACTGGGACGTTGAAACCATCGGCGTAGAGCAGCGGATAGACCTCAATTGTTTTTCTCAGTCTCATCAGTCGTGAACTGAAACTTAGGCTAGCATCTTGATCGTGGATGACGACTCGAACACCAACGGTGTCAATGGTGCTTAGGTAGTTGCTTCTGTGAACCTTCAGCTCCATGTAGAGGCCTCACAATGAGAGCATAAGACTTACTTAACTGATATAATAGATATAATTGTAGTAGAGTATGAACCTCTGCCATCATCGGTGCCGCCAACGTGAACTGTGCGGCTCTGGTTCCAAGTGTAGCAGTTCCCGTAGCGGCGGTCGACAGTGTGACGAAAGTGGTGGCTCAGGCTGCAAGGCTCGCCGTCGTACTCGCAGCGCAGCATCAGCTCCGGCAGCGTCACACCTTCAAGGTGAGCAGTGTGCCTTAGGAAGGGCTGGAAAGATGAAGCAGATGAGGTGAGCCAACCGACAGAAGCCAGCTGTCCATCGTCCATTTCGGCCAGGACAGTAGGCAGCATGTCCAGGAGGGTGGAGCTGATTGCCGCTGCTCCTGAGGATCGATTGAGCGGGACGTTCTCTTCTCCTCCAGACTCCTCTGCCTGTCCTGCCTCGGCCGCCAGCATATCATCCATCTGCAAAGCACCAGCAGTGCACCAATATGTCGTTTCGAAAGACAAGCTTACAGAGGCTTGGAAGATGGTGTTGATGTCCTCCTCAGCCTTGTGGGCTTTCTCCAGGTACTGCTCCTTCGTCAGGCCCTCGGCAGCATCTGGCCTCAGCTCCAGGGGGCGGGCAACCTCTTCCACAGCCTTCTCCCAGGATCCCCAGTCTATGGCTGGTTGAGGAGTAGAAACATCGGTTCTATCGCTTGACTGGGAAGTAGCCATGATGGCGATGGCCTTCTGCTCACCTGTTCAACTCCAAACTAGTGTCATTAGTCCGTAATATTGGTGTTGCACAACCTTTTGCAGTGGTAGATTTGAGCGTAGGCTTGGCTGTGGTAGATGGTTTTAGAGTGGAGGATGCAGGCTGGGTGCTGGTCTCTAGCATTGGAGTGGAAGTGATGGTAGTCCACAAGATCGAAGGGCAAGACGAAGAGTGCTGATTGGCGTTGGTGGAAGTGAAGTCAGGCATCGTCGTAAGTTCTGAAGCTGAGTCCAATGCAAAGTCAAGTGTAGCCTGGGTGAAGAAGGAAAACTTTGGCTGATGCTTGTATGCGGAGGGGTCTTGGAAGTTTGCTGGATAGTGGAGGAGAAGGAGGTGGTGAAACGAGGACTGGAAGTGGCGTCTGGCACTGTTGTAGATTCTGAAGCCAAGATCAGAGCTTGCTGAGCAGGTGCAGCTTGATGAGCAGGAGACCTTGACTGGTGGCAGACTCAGAAGAGCTCAGCGCTGAGTTTGATGTGGTAGACACTTGGGGAGTGGTGGAGGGTGACGTAGTAGGAAGAGGGCTAGAGGTGGAAATGGCCTCAGACAGCGTCGTTGGTTCTAAAACCAAGTCCAGTTTTGTTGTGCCTAGAAAAGAGATGGAACCGAGGAAACCTTGGGTAGAGGAGCTGGTAGTGAAAGATGCTTCTGAAGTGGTGAAGGGGGACGTAGTAGGGTTTGAAGGACGAGGGCTAGAGGTGGAAACGGCCTCTGGCATCGTCGTTGGTTCTGAAACCAAGTCCAGTTTTGTTGTGCCTAGAAAAGAGATGGAACCGAGGAAGCCTTGGGTAGAGGAGCTGGTGGTGAAAGTTGCTTCTGAAGTGGTGAAGGGGGACGTAGTAGGGTTTGAAGGAAGAAGGCTAGAGGTGGAAACGGCCTCTGGCGTTGTAGTAGGTTCTGAAACCAAGTCCAGCTTTGTTTTGCCTAGAAAAGAGATGGAGCCGAGGAAACCTTGGGTAGGGGAGCTGGTGGTGAAAGATGCTTCTGAAGTGGTGAAGAGGGACGTAGTAGGATTTGAAGAAAGAGGGCTAGAGGTGGAAGTGGCCTCTGGCGTTGTAGTAGGTTCTAAATAAAGTTCAGTTTTTGCATAAATAGAAGATGTGACAGGGGAGACCTTGGCTGGAGCTTGCTTCTGAAGAGCTGACAAAGGAGCTTGTTGTGAGAGGTGCTTGTGAAGTGGAGGAAAAGGACGTTGTAGGAATTGTAGGAAGAGGGCTGGAAGCAAAAGTGGAAGTGGTGTCTGGCTTCGTCGAGGTTTCTGCATCCGAGTCCAAGTTTGCGCGTCTCGGCAGGTAGCGGACAGAGAAGAGACCTCGGCTGGTGGCAGATTCAGTGGTGCTCAGTGGGGAGTTCGCAGTGGAAGATGGTTGGAGAGTGGAGGAGGATGACGTAGCAGGCTGTGTGGTTGGAGGGCTAGTTGGGAAGGTGGAAGTTGTCTCTGGCGTCGTTGTAGGTTCTAAAGCAGAGTCCCGCTTTGTGCTTAGAAGGAGGATATACAATGGAGAAGACTTTGGGTAGAGGAACTGCTGGTCGTGGAAGATGATTCTGAAGTGGAGGAGGGTGACGCGGTAGGAGTTGTCGGAAGATGGCTGGAAGTGAAGGTGAAACTAGTATCTGAGGTCGTCGTAGGCTCTGTAAATGATTCCTAGTTTGTGAGACTAGGCAGGGAGAGGTGAGATAGGTGGGAGACCTTGGCTTGAGCTGGCTTCCAAAGAGCTGGCAGAGGAGTGAGAGCTAGAAGCGGTGGAGGTCGAGGTTGCCGTGTCTGCAAGACGCCAGGTGCATTTGTGTAGAAAGAGAGAAGGCTCTTACAGTTGCAGTGCACGAAGATGGGATTGGCGGCCGCGGGCTCCGGCAGCAGCGGGCCATCAAAGAGGGTGCAGTTTCCTGCTCCCGCATACTCAAAGGCTTGGCAGGAGGGGTTGGCCAGGCATTCCGTGAAGCAGGGAATAGCCTCCAGCGTGACGTTGTTGGCCAGGAACTGGCCACGCAGCCGCATGTACCAGAAGAGGCACGCATCTGAAAACGAGGAGTTGGCTGGACTAGAACGATGCGGAGGAAAGATGAGAAAAACGAACTGCTATGGCCCCCGCAGGTGGTACTGGAGCGGAAGTAGGTTGCAACGCGATCATGGTAAGAGCCATTGATGGAGGTGTTGTAGAGGTAGCAGAGGCCTGGGATAAAGCTGACAGCACGACAGTCAGGAAGACTGTCGCAGACGGAGAGACAGGCAGTCAAATTGTCTGCACATTTTGCTTGGCCTCATTTCGCTGCCAGATGTAAGCTAATGTGGAGCTAACCGTGGTCGTTGGTGCGGGCCAGCAGGCCAGAATTCAGGTGCCAGTTGGGCTTCATGGAGTAGACGCAGCCATGGTTGCTTGTTGCCGTGTCTGCGAGAAGCCAGGTGCAATTGTGTACGATAGAATGAGAAGAGAGTGTAAAGAAGGCTCTTACAGTTGCAGTGTACGAAGATGGGGTTGGCCGCCGCGGGCTCCGGCAGCAGCGGGCCATCAAAGAGGGTGCAGTTTCCTGCTCCCGCATACTCAAAGGCTTGGCAGGAGGGGTTGGCCAGGCATTCCGTGAGGCAGGGAATAGCCTCCAGCGTGACGTTGTTGGCCAGGAACTGGCCACGCAGCCGCATGTACCAGAAGAGGCACGCATCTGAAAACGAGGAGATGGCTGGATTAGAAGGATGCGGAAGAAGAATGAGAAAAACGAACTGCTACGGCCCCCGCAGGTGGGACTGGAGCGGATGTAGGTGTCAACGCGATCATGGGCAACACCCTTGATAGAGGTCTTGTAGAGGTAGCAGAGGCCTGGAATAAAGCTGACAGCACGACAGTCAGGAAGGCTGTCGCAGACGGATAGACAGGCGGCCAAATTGTCTGCACACATTGCTAGGCCTCATTCCCTGGCCAGAGCCAGATGTAAGATAATGTGAAGCTAACCGTGGTCATTGGTGCGGGCCAGTAGGCCAGAGTCCAGGTGCCAGTAGGGCTTAGATGAGTAGATGCAGTTGTGCCCGCTCAGCGCCGTCTCAGCACTGGTCCCTGTCGCAAGGGTCGCCTCAGTGCTCACCACCAGTTCTGGAAAACTGCTCGTCCTCGGGGCGCTGACAGCGGTGGTCGGCACAGCAGATTCCGCTAGTAGGCCTTTTATTTTCTTGCTTTTCTCAGGCTGTTTCGGTTTTAGGCGTTTTGTATTGCCAAAGCAACAAAATACTTCGCGGTCTATACAGACTGACTTGTTGTCTGTTTATTTGCCTGACTGGAATGGCTCTTCCCGTACGAATTCTTAACGGATTTTGACAAACTTTTTTTTTCTGGAAAGGTAATGTAAAACAACCAGCTTCAAATCAAGAAAGCGTAAAAATTAAAATTAGACCTCATTAACTGTTATAATAGCTGTTTCCGTGCAAATGCATCATTTTTTTTTTGCTGAATAAGAGAACCAAAATGCAGCAGAAAAGACCAAGTAGCAGAAATGCAACCCCACAGATCCAGCTGATTGTGTTTTTGATTAGAAAAAAGTACAAAAAGGTATCAAGCAGTGTTAGTTTTTTCACTTAGCAATGAAAATTTCAAAGAAAATTTTTTCTGCTATATTAATCGCACATTGTAAAGCCTCAATTCAACCGCAGTTAACGACATGATAATATCTCCATCACTAACTTCTATGAAAGGAGTGACCCATTCCCAAGCAAGCCTAGTGGCAAGAGACAATAATGCGAAAGCAGCAGTCATTGACGAAGTACTATAACCGGTACCATCGGCAAGCCAAATGTGGGTCTCTTTTCTCCAAATTTTGTAATTGCCTCGAGCTAAAAGTCAAGGAAATACATCTACTACTAGTGGAATCTGCTGCTTGAACAGTTGCATTTTGTTTTTGGTGCGCAGTTCAGTGTCTCTTTCCATGCGCGCCCAAAAACAAAATGCAGATGATGCAGCAGATTCCACTAGTAGTAGATGTATTTCCTTGACTTTTTGCTCGAGGCAATTACAAAATTTGGAGAAAAGAGACCCACATTTGGCTTGCCGATGTCACCAGTTATTTATTCCACTTTTAATATATTATAAAATTTATAAATACAATTTTACATTATTTTATAATATATAAAAAATAAATAAATAAAAATAAACTCATTAAAAAAAATAACAAACTTAAAAAAAGAATCGAAAATATATTAAGAATATATTAATATTAATATTAAATATTAAATATTAAAATATATTAATATTAATAAAATATTATTGGATAAAAAAATAAATAATAAATAAAAAACAAACTTATTTAAAAAATATAACGAAAAGAAAAGATTCGAAAATCAAAAATACAATTCAAATTTATTGGCAAACGAACATATTTTTGTGAAATTTTCAGGATTTATATTTAGGGCAATCGATTTTTGGGAGAAAAGAGCTCTAATTTTGACCTGCCGATGGTATCAGTTGTTTTCTCAACTTAAAATTTCAAAATAAAAATGATTGCCTAATAAGGATTCGAACTTCCCAGTTTCAACCAGCTGTTCAATCGCTTAGACCACTACACCACTGGTGCATACACATCGCTGTTTCACTGATGAATTATGAATAAAATCAATACATGAGGCCCAAGGACCGGGAGGGGGGTGAGTGGGGGAAGAAATGAATACCTACTATCGTCCATTGAATAGATGCGGAGAAGAAGAAGAAGAAGGAGAAGGAGGAGGAGGAGTTCGGACAAATGGTTTTGAGTGATTTTCTCACGAATTCTGCCAATTTTTGATGATTTCTCGCGAGTTTTGGTCAATTCGATGATGCTTTTTCCAATGCAAAAAGAATCAGAACCATTGGACGTTTCTATGAAGCACAAAATCCTTATCAATTTTAAGATCTAGCAATAACCCCGAAAACGTACACCTGGGTCGAAAAGAGGGGCTGGGCGCTGACACTTCGCTAACGCTCCGTTCGCGCCAGCCCAATGTGAAGAAGAGCATTAAAGAAAAAAGAACCGGGATACTCGCAGGTGTTGCTGGTGAAGGAAGGCTTGTAGAAGGTCTTGCCGCCAAGGCCCTGGTTTAGCAGCGGAAGTTGATGTAGACGGCAGTCTTTATTGGGCCCGTAATAGAAGGCCACGCAGTCGCTGTTCGCATTGCACTCCCCATAGCATCCGAGCAGGCCCTCGCTGAAGTTGGCCAGCCAGGTGCCAGCGTAGGAGTGGCGCTGGAGGCGGTAGGGACAGTGCACTGAAATCCAAAGGCTAGCATCAACTGAGCAAGTCTCATTCAAGGGCTAACCATTTGGTGTGCCGCAGGCGACGCTCTTTCTGTTGTAGTAGGTTTTGCCCTCTTTGTATACAGCGTCAATGATATCGTTATGGAGGTCGCAGTAAGCTGCACTATACGAATAAGCTGCAACGCAGTCGTCCATACTGTCGCAGGCAGAAAGGCAGATGGATAAATTCCCTAAAATATGCATATTAAAAATTGTCATTTTTGGTGTTTTTTCAAGGTTTTACCCACAATTTCATAAAATAAAATTTTTTTTGGCAATTGCGACCCCGATTTTTGAAATCAACGGTACAAAATTGACCCATACACATAAAAATTAGTCCAAATTAATAAAAAAAATATTTGACGGATTTTTTTAACTGCCCAAATCTCATGAAAAATTATTTTCATTAATTTGGTTTAATTTTTATGTGTATGGGTCAATTTTGTGCCGTTGATTTCAAAAATTGGGGTCGCAATTGCCAAAAAAAAATTTATTTTATGAAATTGTGGGGTACTATGCCTGGGTTTCCCTCAATTCTAAAGTTGCGTTTATTACACGGAAAGGAATGTTAGTAATCATTGCAAATATTTGAAAGATGATCAAATGGGGTGAAACCTTTGGGGGGGGTGTAACTCATGGGGGGGGTGAAACCCCATTGGGGGGGGGGGATGAATCCTATGGGGGGGCTCCAAGGGTCAGCCTTTTTTGCCATATTTTCATACCACTTTCAGTTGCCATCTGATTTCTCACAAATTTTGTTGAAAAATTATCAAACTAACTACATGGGGTTACGTATTGGACATTTCCGCTTCAAATGGTACTACTCATTCTTAATCGTTTGCATTTTTGGGGCCGTCGACGCAAATATTATAAAAAGAATAAAAAATTAGCCATTTTATTGTGGAATGAAAAATTTTCATACTTATACCCTGGGAATGAAAAATTTTTGGCATTCATTCATTCCCCGGGAATGAAAAATTTTTCATAATCATTCTCCGGGTGTGAAAAAATTTTGGCACTCATTTCCCGGGTTTTTTCAGGATAAATTGGCTCCTGGAGACCCAAAATGATGCAAAAACTGCAAATCCAGGTTACAATGGGTTGCAAGTAGGATGAGGTAGAGTAGATATCATTCATGTTCAAATTTATGCCACGTTTATGATCCAGACTAAATGGTCTGACCCTTAACTACGTACTTAGTGAAAATTAAGACTTGGATAATCAGAAAACGACTTTTCCAATTCTTCTCCAAAACCCACACTCTGGGTATCAATCGAAAGCTGCCGATGCATTGATGCGGAAATGAACTTTGCTTGGTCAATTTTTAATTAAAATTCGAAAAACTAGGCATTTGAAATGTGAGGTATGGGTATGAAAAATGAAATTTTAGAGAATTTTGCTTCCACTCATACGTTGAGTGGAAGCATAAAGCCATGGGGGGGGGGGGGAATATTCATGGGGTGTAAGTTCTACCCATCAGCCGAGTTTTTTCGGGGCCCAGTCCCTACGCTTCGCCTAGCATGCTCCGCCTAGCAGGCTATGCTCCGCGGCCTTCACACCCATACCCTACGGCCTACAGAGCTCTGACTGCCCTGCCCTCCGCGGCAGGCGGCCTTCGGACGCGCAAAAATTATCACACCAAATGTATCACCCGATAATTATTAAAAAGAAAACTTAAATATGGTACCTGTAAAAAATTACTTAAATAAATCCTGTAAATTATGCGATTGAAAAAATGCAGGCAAATGGGATGGTATTCAAGGACGACCTGTAAATAAATTGATCAGTCATTGTCATGCTTCAAGAATTATATTAACAAACGAGAAATGCAGGCGACCTCGGCATAGCCAGCCCTGATCTCAATGTCTGAGATCAGGGCAGCAACGGCGTCATTGAGGGTGGGGAATCGTCGATCGGAGAAGGCTTCAATGTGAGCTCGGGCAGAATCAACCATTAGAAGGAAGGGGAGAGGATGCCATCTTGGTTTAGGAAGAGACCAGGACGCCTTGGAAGACTATGTGGATTGCTCATCAGGTCGAGCTGCAGCAGTGAGGGCGGAGGAGGCGGCCAGGGACGCCTTGGAAGACTCATTGGCGACTTGCTCATCATCAGAGGCTGCAGCAGTGAGGGCGGAGGAGGCGGCCAGGGACGCCTTGGAAGACTCATTGGCGACTTGCTCATCATCAGAGGCTGCAGCAGTGAGGGCGGAGGAGGCGGCCAGGGACGCCTTGGAAGACTCATTGGCGACTTGCTCATCATCAGAGGCTGCAGCAGTGAGGGCGGAGGAGGCGGCCAGGGACGCCTTGGAAGACTCATTGGCGACTTGCTCATCATCAGAGGCTGCAGCAGTGAGGGCGGAGGAGGCGGCCAGGGACGCCTTGGAAGACTCATTGGCGACTTGCTCATCATCAGAGGCTGCAGCAGTGAGGGCGGAGGAGGCGGCCAGGGACGCCTTGGAAGACTCATTGGCGACTTGCTCATCATCAGAGGCTGCAGCAGTGAGGGCGGAGGAGGCGGCCAGGGACGCCTTGGAAGACTCATTGGCGACTTGCTCATCATCAGAGGCTGCAGCAGTGAGGGCGGAGGAGGCGGCCAGGGACGCCTTGGAAGACTCATTGGCGACTTGCTCATCATCAGAGGCTGCAGCAGTGAGGGCGGAGGAGGCGGCCAGGGACGCCTTGGAAGACTCATTGGCGACTTGCTCATCATCAGAGGCTGCAGCAGTGAGGGCGGAGGAGGCGGCCAGGGACGCCTTGGAAGACTCATTGGCGACTTGCTCATCATCAGAGGCTGCAGCAGTGAGGGCGGAGGAGGCGGCCAGGGACGCCTTGGAAGACTCATTGGCGACTTGCTCATCATCAGAGGCTGCAGCAGTGAGGGCGGAGGAGGCGGCCAGGGACGCCTTGGAAGACTCATTGGCGACTTGCTCATCATCAGAGGCTGCAGCAGTGAGGGCGGAGGAGGCGGCCAGGGACGCCTTGGAAGACTCATTGGCGACTTGCTCATCATCAGAGGCTGCAGCAGTGAGGGCGGAGGAGGTTGATGAGGCGAGCGTTATATCGTCCTCTTCTACCGAATGGGCTGAGTAGTGTGCGGCCCGCAGTGCGCTGTTTTTCCTTAGCAGACACTAAAAATGAAACGAAGATTAGCTAGGTATTTAGATTTAAACATCAAACTAGGGATCGCTGAAGTGGGTTTTGCAATTTCATCGCTTCAGTTACTTCTCGTGCGAATTGTAAGTTTGAAGGTACGAAAAGAAGCGCGCTTAGGTTTCCTAAAATTCAATAAATATTTGCTTCGAAAATGGAAATGTAGGTGACTACCTACAACCAAAGAGAGGCAGCAATTCCCCATTGACACTTCCTGCTGAAAGGGCACTTCAGCCCCGCTTAGCTGAAGCCAATTTAGACCGCTACCCTGAAATATTTATTCAAAAAAAGATTTATTAACTTGTACAAAGCAAACTGAGCGAATGGCCACTATGGCCGCTTCCATGTTAAGTTGTTGCAGTACAATAGGATCCATGCCCGTTGCATAGACTACACGCCCTACAAAATCTTCGTGCAGATGACCAAAAAATTGTTCCAAAACATTATTTGTAAAAAACAATTTCTGGAAGTATTCATAATCCATATTTGTTTTCTAACTGCTGTGCGAAGCCGTGAATTTAATTAATTATATCTATTCTCTTTCTCCCAAAAATACGATACATCTTATGGTTGTATTGGAAGACTCAAACTCTGCACTGATATTTGCATTCTGTTTTGGGGCGCCCGGAAAAACAACAAAACAACAAAACAGCTGCGGCATGGATTGGGTTGGTGCAAACGTGGCATACCCGCGATATAGGCAGGCAGCTGCGGATGCACTGTCATAGCACACGCCAGAGGAATTTATTTAGATAGAGGAGACTGTCGCAGAAATTACTCTTTGAGGCGTTTGAAATGAACTGTGCTATACTGCTATGCCAACGGGGCCAGAACGTTCCGGACTTTTGTTCAATCGTTCAATCATGTTTTACGCTCTACTCGCATGGCCCCAATTGTCTATGCTAAAACGCAACAAACTTTTGCATTTTTCAAAAGCAAATCAAAAAGTAGCGCCTAAAATGTCACTGGTTCAGAAAACGACTGTGTATCTTCAAATTCCGACTCCACCTGTAAAACGACTGTTGAGTCATGTTTAAGAAATTATTTCAACAAAATAGATATTGCGAAACTATAAATTATTTCAACAAACTAGATATAGGGTAGAAGAGGCCTCGGCGTAGGTCTTCGGAGCCGACGCAGACGCTGTTGGATTTGATGGCAAAGTGGTGCAGGTAGGTGAAGCTTCGAGCTCTGGAACTGAGGCAGATGCTGTAGAGGGTGCCGGTATCCAGTCGTCTTCTTCCTCTTCTGCAGCTCGCCTTCAAATGGCCTTTCTCACCAGACTTTTTGATAGGGTTGATAATGTGTTGACCACTTTTTTGCGCAGCCGCAGGCTGCTTGTCGCGGAGGGCAGGACACTCAGAGCTCGGTAGGGGCCTTCGCACCCATGCCATCTGGCCTCTGGAGCTCTGACTGCCAAGCTCTCCGCGGCAGGTGGCCTGCGGCGGGCGGCCAGCCCAGCTAATAAGCAGTTTACCCCATTTTTGCGTCTGTCGTTCCGCACATATATATGTGTATGTCCGTGACCCGTACTCCACAGTTTTTCAACAAAATTGGCTGATTTTGCCCATCATAGCCAACCGCCGTTCGGGTCACCGTCACAGTTGTCGCCTCTGTGTCCTTCTCCGTCATCTGACCACAAGAACTCTTCCTTTTTGAGTCGTCCTGGAAACGGGGAATGTGATGACCTCGATGCAGGCGCAGTGCTTCACCTCCTGGATGAAGAGGCGTTGCCGGACAAGCCTGAGCATGTGGCTGTAATCGGCCGTGTCTTCCAAGAAAAGCTCCCCGAGACCCAGCTTCTCCGGGATCCGGCGCATTGCCAGCTCGCTGGTGCACCTGCCGATTTCCGTCCTCATAATATTTTTTTTGCTCTTTTTTGAAAGTGGGCCTAAAATCTACCTTAATGTGGTGGTTCAGAGCCAGTTTCCTAACGACCTTGAGTCGTGCGGCCCTTCCTTCTCCTATGCCCTCCCTCTCTTGGTTCTGGACGATGTGAAAAGGACTTAACTGAACCTCGCTATGTTCCCGCTGTACAACAACACGTGTTGGCTTAGCCTGTCTGATAAGCCATAGAAGTGTCGCTCTACTGATGTTGCTCAGCCATTTCTTCAAGTTACTCATTTAATGTTTTCCATTGTCACACACCAAATATTATCTTTTGTATATCAAATCGTTTGCAAACTGCTTCTTTTAAGAAACCTCCAATCCAGAGCACGGGAACGAAGAGGAAGAAGCTGAAGCGATGATTCTTGTATGGGATGCCCAGCAGTTGTACATCTTCACTGTTCAGGTATTCCCCGTAGTCGCCCACCTTCACCATCGTTTCCACCTGTTTTTTGTTCTTTTTCACCATTATCGATTAGACTAACTGAGTTTCATAACCTGGGTTATAATAACCTGGGTTCATAATCATATCCTGGGTCGTGTTACGTATAGTACCTTGACGTGTTTTTGAGTTTTTGTCGCAAGCGAATTTATCCTTCCAGTCGGACTATAATTTAGCAATGACGAAATGCAAGTCCGAAAAGCCAAAAAGATTTGCACTGACCTTGAAGTATATAGCAGCAAGCAGCAAGAACATTGTGTCGTCCGAAATGTCCCTGCGCTCAAGGGCTGTCAAGGGGACTTTCCGCGGGTCTTCGCCGACACACATGCGTTCGCCCTAGCAGCTGCCTGCCAATGTCTGCCTGCCTGCCTGCCAAAATCAGTCCTGGCATTTTTGGAAAAAAACAATTTTATCGCAAATTTTGCTCGCAAATGTAAGAAAGCTCGCAAAAGCCGTCACACTTATTTCAAAAACGAGCTACGGCCCACCTCCTCCTTGTTGCCGATAAAATCGACGCTCTGTAGGGAGATGCGGAACTGATTGCCATGGACTGCCAGGAATTCCTGGTCGAAGATGACGTCGGGTCGCTCCTGGGTTGGCGTTGATGGCGTTGGCGATGTCAAAGCTGCAGCTCTCATTCTCCGAATCAGCAGCAATTTTAGAGTAGAGTGGAGTTTGAGGTTTGACCTTAAGAAGCATTGTTCTGAGTCAATGCCAAACTATTTTTTACATCGGAAAACAAAAACAATTTTTTCTAATAATTTCAATTTCGTCCCGGTACTGACTGAACAATATGCTACCAATGGCTGAACTCCCTGCAACAGATGATAAGCCCGGTGGTGGCGCAGAGGCCCGAGGAGTTCCATCCAGCCTGCCGCTGCACCGCCAACATCATGCGCTGCACCGCTCCACAATGCCATGCGATCCACGGCATCAATATGCGAACGGATAACGTTTTCGTTGCAATCCGCGTTCGCATCAAACGGGTAAAACTGAATCCTATTGGGCCACCCTGCCAGGAATTCCCGGTCTAAGGTGAAGTGCCTGGGCGAAGATGGCATTGGCGATATCGAAGCCTCATTCTCCAGTTTTGGCAGCAGCTCCATGAGCCCCGCGTAACTCCCTATCACCTCCACTCAGTGAGTAGCAATTCATTTCCAGGAACCTGGAAATGAAAAAAATGGATTCTTTTTTTCTACCTAGATGCGCATTTCCATTTCCATTTCACCTGAAAATAAAAATGAATAGAATTTCGGGTTGTACGCGAGCCTGGAAAAATTTGTGTTGGCTACGCCCTATATTGAGGTAATGAATGTCTACCGTAGGCATGCGCCCGCCATCCGGTATAGACTAAATTGGTAAAGACTAACTAAAAAAGTAGGCATTTAGTTGTTAAGAAAACAAGTATAATATCTGGTACCATCGGCAGGCCAAATGTGGGTATCTTTTCTCAAAATTTGGAATTTCCTCGAGTAAAAAGTCAAGGAAATACAATTTCTACTAGTGGAATCTGCTGCTTGGACAGTTGCACTTTGTTTTTGGCGCGCAGTTCAGTGTCTCTTTCCATGCGCGCCCAAAAACAAAATGCAGATGACGCAGCAGATTCCACTAGTAGAAATTGTATTTCCTTGACTTTTTACTCGAGGCAATTCCAAATTTTGAGAAAAGAGACCCACATCTGGCCTGCCGATGGTACCAGATATTTCTTCCAATTTTAATATAGCATAAAATGTAGAAATACAAATTTTACATTGTTGGTTATATATTTAGTAAAGATTTTATTAGATAAATAAAAGTGAATAAAAATAAACTTATTTAAAAAATATAACAAAAAGAAAAAATCCGAAAATGAAAAATATAATGCAAATACATTGGCAAATTAACATATTTTTGAGAAATTTTCTTGATTTAAACTCACTGAACCGAAGTCCCTCAGCTTGGGGCCCGCGTCGTAGAGGAGAAGATGGCGGACGCTGAGGTCCCCATGGCAGAGGCCCTGGGTGTTGAGGAAGGCGAGGGCGGAGAGTGTACGGCCGTGTATAGACTTGATGACGGAGGGCGCTTTGATGGCTTGGTAGCCCTCCAGCACGGCGTCCAGGCTGCTGTAGGCCACACTGCTGAGGAGGACGACGCTGGTGTTGGGAGGCGGAAGGTCGAAGAAGCCGATGAGCGGGACGATGGCGGGATGACCACCGGGGCCCCAGGCCTGCTGCCACTTCTTCTTCTCATTCTTGCTCTTCTCTCCGGCGTTTTCGGTGACGTTGACTTTGAACGCCACGGCCCCGGCGACCCGTAGCTCCGAGTAAGTACCCTTGTACACGAGACTATTGCCTCCGGCGCCCAGCTTCTCTTTCTGCACCACCACACCCACCACGGAATTGAGCGAATCGGCGTACTGTTGTTCGGCCATTTTCACCTTGAAATGTTTCATTTCATTTTTTCTACGAATTTTATGGTTTGGGAATTATTAGTAACATAGAGAAGCTAGTTGGGAAAACTCATCTATACTTACACATTTTGCTAGTAGTAATTCGTCTGATGTTATTTAATTAAAAAGTAAACATTCTTTGAATGGGCAGTAGGTTTGAATAACGACTAATACTAATACTAATACGACTAATACGAAGGCGCTGCTTTCTATCAGAAGAAGCTTAAAATGACACAAAGTTTAGCTAAGTATTTAGATATAAACATCGGTCTATTGCCCTTTGAAGCCGGTTGTTTTGGAGCAGCGCTTCTGTCAGCTCCCGTGCGAACTGGTTGTTTTCCGCTGGTGTTGCCTAAAATTACATGCATTTTGCTTCAACGATGCAAATTTAGGTGACTACCTATCACAAGCGATAAGCAGCAGTTGCCACTAGCAGCTGCTGCTGGAACGGTACTTGGTAGCCAGGCATTGGGCTCCAAACCAGTGCAGCGCCCTGAAATAGCTATTTAAAATGAGCATTATTTAATTGCACAGCGCAAACCGATCTTATGGCAATCCTTGCGGCGTCCATAGTGGTTTGGTGGATGGCTTCTCTGCTCATACCTGTAGCGTATACCAGCTGGTCATTCAAATCATAAATAAAGGTTTTGAAAAATATTTGTAGGACTTTTGAAGTGAAATAGAGCTATGGATTATATTCCATGATTTTAAGTTTTTGGTATTCTGATTGGTTTTTTGGGTGCGTGCGAGAACAGAAGGCCCATCAAAACAAGCCAAAACATAGGAAACAGCTGGGACGCATAACTTTGGCACTGTTGAAAATACTATCTTGCTCCTAATTTGTTGGTTATCGCTTGCATCTAAACGATTATCTGAATAAATTTACATGCTTGGGAAACTCGACACTTGGGTGCTTTCCACCAAAGGGTTTTTCATTTCGTTGCAAGCAGAGGGAGTGGCGATCACACAAAATCAGGCGTTCCCTCATAGCCTGAACAGACTGTATGTGCAAAGGGGACCAGCTGATCGTTCTGCTTCTACTGCATTTCCTGTGTCCGCATATGATTGGGAAAAAAATTTTCAATGTAACGTAGTGATTGTTAAAAGTTTGAGGAGCATGCGAACCGAGTGTCGATTGGGTTTTGACACAGTTTGCATTCATCAATTTTATAAGCTTTGCACATTTTTTCAAAAAATTACTTACTAAGTTTAATAATTTCTTTCACGGTCGTTATCTGAGGCTTTGTGTCCCTCTGTATGGTGCCAACAAAAATATGGACACTGAATCTGAAACACGCTTTCTGAACCACAAAGCAGTAGATATTTCAGCAGAAAAAAAATTTGATACCATCTGTCCATTTTAATTTGGTCTGCGTAGCTTCAATGCAGGCAAAATGAGCTAACACAAAATAATGACATTTTTCCTGCCGGTCTTGCATTGCATGGCTCTTGTGGGGCTCCGCAATTAAAGTTAAACTAAACAAGTAAAAAACGTGACAAACAATAAAATGACCAGATTACATTTCCGGTTTCGAATAAAACTTGTTGCTAATTCGCGTAATTTGACAAAATCATGGTCTTTCTCATTTGTCCAGGAAAGCATCGCCATGCTTCCTAGCCGGTGGGAGCCAGGACTTGGTTTGGAGAGATGAGAGGGTTGGTGATGAGGTTGGGAGGGGGAGGCAGGAGTGGGGGTTTGAGGGGGGTGGCGGGGGCGGAGGTGACCTGGCTTGGCGCCTGGAGAGGCCTCGGCCAGCAGCACTCAAGAGGCCTCTCCAACCACTGCCCCCTCCCCTTATCCCCGTGCACAGCCCCCTCCTTCCCCTCCAGCCCCACCCACACCCGCTTCCTCCTCCCAGACAGCTACTGGACAGCATCAAGCCTCCTTCTTCTTTCGCCAAACCCCCACTTCTCCGCCTAATTATCCGCCTCCTCCCAGCGCCACACACTGATCACAGCCATGACAACCCTGACAAGCTGACCCCGGAGACACAGCAGGTGGCATGAACTTCCTCGGCTCATTCCTGTCCACCCTCAAGCCCCGCTATGATGACGACGTGGTGGACCGGCTCAACTACTACTACACCACCGTCATCATCCTCGTCCTCGCCATCACCATCAGCGCCAAGCAGTACGTGGGGCAGCCAATCCAGTGCTGGGTCCCCGCACAGTTCACCGGCGCTTGGGAACAAGTCTGAGAGCACTTTTCCAGCTTTCTCATCCAACTCTGATGTCTTTCTCTGCTTTCAGTATGCAGAAAATTATTGCTTCGTGCAAAACACCTACTGGCTACCTCTCCAACACGCCATTCCGGAAGTCTACTCCACCAGAGAGGATCTTCAGATCGGCTACTACCAGTGGGTCCCCTTCGTGTTGGCTATTGAGGTACCATTGCGAAGGCCTTCCATGAAAGAGGAGTTAGAAATGAAAGAGCAGGAATGCAGGCAATGCTCTTCTACGTGCCCTGCCTGGTCTGGCGAATGCTGAACTGGCAGAGCGGCATCAGCGTGGACAGCGTGGTGACCATGGCCGCCGACTCCAAGAACATCCAGGTCCTTTCATCCCCTTCAATGCTCTTCTACGTGCCCTGCCTGGTCTGGCGAATGCTGAACTGGCAGAGCGGCATCAGCGTGGACAGCGTGGTGACCATGGCCGCCGACTCCAAGAACATCCAGGTCCTTTCATCCCCTTCAATGCTCTTCTACGTGCCCTGCCTGGTCTGGCGAATGCTGAACTGGCAGAGCGGCATCAGCGTGGACAGCGTGGTGACCATGGCCGCCGACTCCAAGAACATCCAGGTCCTTTCATCCCCTTCAATGCTCTTCTACGTGCCCTGCCTGGTCTGGCGAATGCTGAACTGGCAGAGCGGCATCAGCGTGGACAGCGTGGTGACCATGGCCGCCGACTCCAAGAACATCCAGGTCCTTTCATCCCCTTCAATGCTCTTCTACGTGCCCTGCCTGGTCTGGCGAATGCTGAACTGGCAGAGCGGCATCAGCGTGGACAGCGTGGTGACCATGGCCGCCGACTCCAAGAACATCCAGGTCCTTTCATCCCCTTCAATGCTCTTCTACGTGCCCTGCCTGGTCTGGCGAATGCTGAACTGGCAGAGCGGCATCAGCGTGGACAGCGTGGTGACCATGGCCGCCGACTCCAAGAACATCCAGGTCCTTTCATCCCCTTCAATGCTCTTCTACGTGCCCTGCCTGGTCTGGCGAATGCTGAACTGGCAGAGCGGCATCAGCGTGGACAGCGTGGTGACCATGGCCGCCGACTCCAAGAACATCCAGGTCCTTTCATCCCCTTCAATGCTCTTCTACGTGCCCTGCCTGGTCTGGCGAATGCTGAACTGGCAGAGCGGCATCAGCGTGGACAGCGTGGTGACCATGGCCGCCGACTCCAAGAACATCCAGGTCCTTTCATCCCCTTCAATGCTCTTCTACGTGCCCTGCCTGGTCTGGCGAATGCTGAACTGGCAGAGCGGCATCAGCGTGGACAGCGTGGTGACCATGGCCGCCGACTCCAAGAACATCCAGGTCCTTTCATCCCCTTCAATGCTCTTCTACGTGCCCTGCCTGGTCTGGCGAATGCTGAACTGGCAGAGCGGCATCAGCGTGGACAGCGTGGTGACCATGGCCGCCGACTCCAAGAACATCCAGGTCCTTTCATCCCCTTCAATGCTCTTCTACGTGCCCTGCCTGGTCTGGCGAATGCTGAACTGGCAGAGCGGCATCAGCGTGGACAGCGTGGTGACCATGGCCGCCGACTCCAAGAACATCCAGGTCCTTTCATCCCCTTCAATGCTCTTCTACGTGCCCTGCCTGGTCTGGCGAATGCTGAACTGGCAGAGCGGCATCA
The DNA here is from genome assembly GCA_030248095.1 of Ptycholaimellus sp. GST1_10. NCBI lineage: Eukaryota > Metazoa > Nematoda > Chromadorea > Chromadorida > Chromadoridae > Ptycholaimellus > Ptycholaimellus sp. GST1_10. The sequence goes on along the minus strand of JASANA010006044.1, from coordinate 10,255 downwards.
GCGTGGACAGCGTGGTGACCATGGCCGCCGACTCCAAGAACATCCAGGTCCTTTCATCCCCTTCAATGCTCTTCTACGTGCCCTGCCTGGTCTGGCGAATGCTGAACTGGCAGAGCGGCATCAGCGTGGACAGCGTGGTGACCATGGCCGCCGACTCCAAGAACATCCAGGTCCTTTCATCCCCTTCAATGCTCTTCTACGTGCCCTGCCTGGTCTGGCGAATGCTGAACTGGCAGAGCGGCATCAGCGTGGACAGCGTGGTGACCATGGCCGCCGACTCCAAGAACATCCAGGTCCTTTCATCCCCTTCAATGCTCTTCTACGTGCCCTGCCTGGTCTGGCGAATGCTGAACTGGCAGAGCGGCATCAGCGTGGACAGCGTGGTGACCATGGCCGCCGACTCCAAGAACATCCAGGTCCTTTCATCCCCTTCAATGCTCTTCTACGTGCCCTGCCTGGTCTGGCGAATGCTGAACTGGCAGAGCGGCATCAGCGTGGACAGCGTGGTGACCATGGCCGCCGACTCCAAGAACATCCAGGTCCTTTCATCCCCTTCAATGCTCTTCTACGTGCCCTGCCTGGTCTGGCGAATGCTGAACTGGCAGAGCGGCATCAGCGTGGACAGCGTGGTGACCATGGCCGCCGACTCCAAGAACATCCAGGTCCTTTCATCCCCTTCAATGCTCTTCTACGTGCCCTGCCTGGTCTGGCGAATGCTGAACTGGCAGAGCGGCATCAGCGTGGACAGCGTGGTGACCATGGCCGCCGACTCCAAGAACATCCAGGTCCTTTCATCCCCTTCAATGCTCTTCTACGTGCCCTGCCTGGTCTGGCGAATGCTGAACTGGCAGAGCGGCATCAGCGTGGACAGCGTGGTGACCATGGCCGCCGACTCCAAGAACATCCAGGTCCTTTCATCCCCTTCAATGCTCTTCTACGTGCCCTGCCTGGTCTGGCGAATGCTGAACTGGCAGAGCGGCATCAGCGTGGACAGCGTGGTGACCATGGCCGCCGACTCCAAGAACATCCAGGTCCTTTCATCCCCTTCAATGCTCTTCTACGTGCCCTGCCTGGTCTGGCGAATGCTGAACTGGCAGAGCGGCATCAGCGTGGACAGCGTGGTGACCATGGCCGCCGACTCCAAGAACATCCAGGTCCTTTCATCCCCTTCAATGCTCTTCTACGTGCCCTGCCTGGTCTGGCGAATGCTGAACTGGCAGAGCGGCATCAGCGTGGACAGCGTGGTGACCATGGCCGCCGACTCCAAGAACATCCAGGTCCTTTCATCCCCTTCAATGCTCTTCTACGTGCCCTGCCTGGTCTGGCGAATGCTGAACTGGCAGAGCGGCATCAGCGTGGACAGCGTGGTGACCATGGCCGCCGACTCCAAGAACATCCAGGTCCTTTCATCCCCTTCAATGCTCTTCTACGTGCCCTGCCTGGTCTGGCGAATGCTGAACTGGCAGAGCGGCATCAGCGTGGACAGCGTGGTGACCATGGCCGCCGACTCCAAGAACATCCAGGTCCTTTCATCCCCTTCAATGCTCTTCTACGTGCCCTGCCTGGTCTGGCGAATGCTGAACTGGCAGAGCGGCATCAGCGTGGACAGCGTGGTGACCATGGCCGCCGACTCCAAGAACATCCAGGTCCTTTCATCCCCTTCAATGCTCTTCTACGTGCCCTGCCTGGTCTGGCGAATGCTGAACTGGCAGAGCGGCATCAGCGTGGACAGCGTGGTGACCATGGCCGCCGACTCCAAGAACATCCAGGTCCTTTCATCCCCTTCAATGCTCTTCTACGTGCCCTGCCTGGTCTGGCGAATGCTGAACTGGCAGAGCGGCATCAGCGTGGACAGCGTGGTGACCATGGCCGCCGACTCCAAGAACATCCAGGTCCTTTCATCCCCTTCAATGCTCTTCTACGTGCCCTGCCTGGTCTGGCGAATGCTGAACTGGCAGAGCGGCATCAGCGTGGACAGCGTGGTGACCATGGCCGCCGACTCCAAGAACATCCAGGTCCTTTCATCCCCTTCAATGCTCTTCTACGTGCCCTGCCTGGTCTGGCGAATGCTGAACTGGCAGAGCGGCATCAGCGTGGACAGCGTGGTGACCATGGCCGCCGACTCCAAGAACATCCAGGTCCTTTCATCCCCTTCAATGCTCTTCTACGTGCCCTGCCTGGTCTGGCGAATGCTGAACTGGCAGAGCGGCATCAGCGTGGACAGCGTGGTGACCATGGCCGCCGACTCCAAGAACATCCAGGTCCTTTCATCCCCTTCAATGCTCTTCTACGTGCCCTGCCTGGTCTGGCGAATGCTGAACTGGCAGAGCGGCATCAGCGTGGACAGCGTGGTGACCATGGCCGCCGACTCCAAGAACATCCAGGTCCTTTCATCCCCTTCAATGCTCTTCTACGTGCCCTGCCTGGTCTGGCGAATGCTGAACTGGCAGAGCGGCATCAGCGTGGACAGCGTGGTGACCATGGCCGCCGACTCCAAGAACATCCAGGTCCTTTCATCCCCTTCAATGCTCTTCTACGTGCCCTGCCTGGTCTGGCGAATGCTGAACTGGCAGAGCGGCATCAGCGTGGACAGCGTGGTGACCATGGCCGCCGACTCCAAGAACATCCAGGTCCTTTCATCCCCTTCAATGCTCTTCTACGTGCCCTGCCTGGTCTGGCGAATGCTGAACTGGCAGAGCGGCATCAGCGTGGACAGCGTGGTGACCATGGCCGCCGACTCCAAGAACATCCAGGTCCTTTCATCCCCTTCAATGCTCTTCTACGTGCCCTGCCTGGTCTGGCGAATGCTGAACTGGCAGAGCGGCATCAGCGTGGACAGCGTGGTGACCATGGCCGCCGACTCCAAGAACATCCAGGTCCTTTCATCCCCTTCAATGCTCTTCTACGTGCCCTGCCTGGTCTGGCGAATGCTGAACTGGCAGAGCGGCATCAGCGTGGACAGCGTGGTGACCATGGCCGCCGACTCCAAGAACATCCAGGTCCTTTCATCCCCTTCAATGCTCTTCTACGTGCCCTGCCTGGTCTGGCGAATGCTGAACTGGCAGAGCGGCATCAGCGTGGACAGCGTGGTGACCATGGCCGCCGACTCCAAGAACATCCAGGTCCTTTCATCCCCTTCAATGCTCTTCTACGTGCCCTGCCTGGTCTGGCGAATGCTGAACTGGCAGAGCGGCATCAGCGTGGACAGCGTGGTGACCATGGCCGCCGACTCCAAGAACATCCAGGTCCTTTCATCCCCTTCAATGCTCTTCTACGTGCCCTGCCTGGTCTGGCGAATGCTGAACTGGCAGAGCGGCATCAGCGTGGACAGCGTGGTGACCATGGCCGCCGACTCCAAGAACATCCAGGTCCTTTCATCCCCTTCAATGCTCTTCTACGTGCCCTGCCTGGTCTGGCGAATGCTGAACTGGCAGAGCGGCATCAGCGTGGACAGCGTGGTGACCATGGCCGCCGACTCCAAGAACATCCAGGTCCTTTCATCCCCTTCAATGCTCTTCTACGTGCCCTGCCTGGTCTGGCGAATGCTGAACTGGCAGAGCGGCATCAGCGTGGACAGCGTGGTGACCATGGCCGCCGACTCCAAGAACATCCAGGTCCTTTCATCCCCTTCAATGCTCTTCTACGTGCCCTGCCTGGTCTGGCGAATGCTGAACTGGCAGAGCGGCATCAGCGTGGACAGCGTGGTGACCATGGCCGCCGACTCCAAGAACATCCAGGTCCTTTCATCCCCTTCAATGCTCTTCTACGTGCCCTGCCTGGTCTGGCGAATGCTGAACTGGCAGAGCGGCATCAGCGTGGACAGCGTGGTGACCATGGCCGCCGACTCCAAGAACATCCAGGTCCTTTCATCCCCTTCAATGCTCTTCTACGTGCCCTGCCTGGTCTGGCGAATGCTGAACTGGCAGAGCGGCATCAGCGTGGACAGCGTGGTGACCATGGCCGCCGACTCCAAGAACATCCAGGTCCTTTCATCCCCTTCAATGCTCTTCTACGTGCCCTGCCTGGTCTGGCGAATGCTGAACTGGCAGAGCGGCATCAGCGTGGACAGCGTGGTGACCATGGCCGCCGACTCCAAGAACATCCAGGTCCTTTCATCCCCTTCAATGCTCTTCTACGTGCCCTGCCTGGTCTGGCGAATGCTGAACTGGCAGAGCGGCATCAGCGTGGACAGCGTGGTGACCATGGCCGCCGACTCCAAGAACATCCAGGTCCTTTCATCCCCTTCAATGCTCTTCTACGTGCCCTGCCTGGTCTGGCGAATGCTGAACTGGCAGAGCGGCATCAGCGTGGACAGCGTGGTGACCATGGCCGCCGACTCCAAGAACATCCAGGTCCTTTCATCCCCTTCAATGCTCTTCTACGTGCCCTGCCTGGTCTGGCGAATGCTGAACTGGCAGAACGGCATCAGCGTGGACAGCGTGGTGACCATGGCCGCCGACTCCAAGAACATCCAGGTCCTTTCATCCCCTTCAATGCTCTTCTACGTGCCCTGCCTGGTCTGGCGAATGCTGAACTGGCAGAGCGGCATCAGCGTGGACAGCGTGGTGACCATGGCCGCCGACTCCAAGAACATCCAGGTCCTTTCATCCCCTTCAATGCTCTTCTACGTGCCCTGCCTGGTCTGGCGAATGCTGAACTGGCAGAGCGGCATCAGCGTGGACAGCGTGGTGACCATGGCCGCCGACTCCAAGAACATCCAGGTCCTTTCATCCCCTTCAATGCTCTTCTACGTGCCCTGCCTGGTCTGGCGAATGCTGAACTGGCAGAGCGGCATCAAGCGTGGACAGCGTGGTGACCATGGCCGCCGACTCCAAGAACATCCAGGTCCTTTCATCCCCTTCAATGCTCTTCTACGTGCCCTGCCTGGTCTGGCGAATGCTGAACTGGCAGAGCGGCATCAGCGTGGACAGCGTGGTGACCATGGCCGCCGACTCCAAGAACATCCAGGTCCTTTCATCCCCTTCAATGCTCTTCTACGTGCCCTGCCTGGTCTGGCGAATGCTGAACTGGCAGAGCGGCATCAGCGTGGACAGCGTGGTGACCATGGCCGCCGACTCCAAGAACATCCAGGTCCTTTCATCCCCTTCAATGCTCTTCTACGTGCCCTGCCTGGTCTGGCGAATGCTGAACTGGCAGAGCGGCATCAGCGTGGACAGCGTGGTGACCATGGCCGCCGACTCCAAGAACATCCAGGTCCTTTCATCCCCTTCAATGCTCTTCTACGTGCCCTGCCTGGTCTGGCGAATGCTGAACTGGCAGAGCGGCATCAGCGTGGACAGCGTGGTGACCATGGCCGCCGACTCCAAGAACATCCAGGTCCTTTCATCCCCTTCAATGCTCTTCTACGTGCCCTGCCTGGTCTGGCGAATGCTGAACTGGCAGAGCGGCATCAGCGTGGACAGCGTGGTGACCATGGCCGCCGACTCCAAGAACATCCAGGTCCTTTCATCCCCTTCAATGCTCTTCTACGTGCCCTGCCTGGTCTGGCGAATGCTGAACTGGCAGAGCGGCATCAGCGTGGACAGCGTGGTGACCATGGCCGCCGACTCCAAGAACATCCAGGTCCTTTCATCCCCTTCAATGCTCTTCTACGTGCCCTGCCTGGTCTGGCGAATGCTGAACTGGCAGAGCGGCATCAGCGTGGACAGCGTGGTGACCATGGCCGCCGACTCCAAGAACATCCAGGTCCTTTCATCCCCTTCAATGCTCTTCTACGTGCCCTGCCTGGTCTGGCGAATGCTGAACTGGCAGAGCGGCATCAGCGTGGACAGCGTGGTGACCATGGCCGCCGACTCCAAGAACATCCAGGTCCTTTCATCCCCTTCAATGCTCTTCTACGTGCCCTGCCTGGTCTGGCGAATGCTGAACTGGCAGAGCGGCATCAGCGTGGACAGCGTGGTGACCATGGCCGCCGACTCCAAGAACATCCAGGTCCTTTCATCCCCTTCAATGCTCTTCTACGTGCCCTGCCTGGTCTGGCAAATGCTGAACTGGCAGAGCGGCATCAGCGTGGACAGCGTGGTGACCATGGCCGCCGACTCCAAGAACATCCAGGTCCTTTCATCCCCTTCAATGCTCTTCTACGTGCCCTGCCTGGTCTGGCGAATGCTGAACTGGCAGAGCGGCATCAGCGTGGACAGCGTGGTGACCATGGCCGCCGACTCCAAGAACATCCAGGTCCTTTCATCCCCTTCAATGCTCTTCTACGTGCCCTGCCTGGTCTGGCGAATGCTGAACTGGCAGAGCGGCATCAGCGTGGACAGCGTGGTGACCATGGCCGCCGACTCCAAGAACATCCAGGTCCTTTCATCCCCTTCAATGCTCTTCTACGTGCCCTGCCTGGTCTGGCGAATGCTGAACTGGCAGAGCGGCATCAGCGTGGACAGCGTGGTGACCATGGCCGCCGACTCCAAGAACATCCAGGTCCTTTCATCCCCTTCAATGCTCTTCTACGTGCCCTGCCTGGTCTGGCGAATGCTGAACTGGCAGAGCGGCATCAGCGTGGACAGCGTGGTGACCATGGCCGCCGACTCCAAGAACATCCAGGTCCTTTCATCCCCTTCAATGCTCTTCTACGTGCCCTGCCTGGTCTGGCGAATGCTGAACTGGCAGAGCGGCATCAGCGTGGACAGCGTGGTGACCATGGCCGCCGACTCCAAGAACATCCAGGTCCTTTCATCCCCTTCAATGCTCTTCTACGTGCCCTGCCTGGTCTGGCGAATGCTGAACTGGCAGAGCGGCATCAGCGTGGACAGCGTGGTGACCATGGCCGCCGACTCCAAGAACATCCAGGTCCTTTCATCCCCTTCAATGCTCTTCTACGTGCCCTGCCTGGTCTGGCGAATGCTGAACTGGCAGAGCGGCATCAGCGTGGACAGCGTGGTGACCATGGCCGCCGACTCCAAGAACATCCAGGTCCTTTCATCCCCTTCAATGCTCTTCTACGTGCCCTGCCTGGTCTGGCGAATGCTGAACTGGCAGAGCGGCATCAGCGTGGACAGCGTGGTGACCATGGCCGCCGACTCCAAGAACATCCAGGTCCTATCATCCCCTTCAAATCTCTTCTACGTGCCCTGCCTGGTCTGGCGAATGCTGAACTGGCAGAGCGGCATCAGCGTGGACAGCGTGGTGACCATGGCCGCCGACTCCAAGAACATCCAGGTCCTTTCATCCCCTTCAATGCTCTTCTACGTGCCCTGCCTGGTCTGGCGAATGCTGAACTGGCAGAGCGGCATCAGCGTGGACAGCGTGGTGACCATGGCCGCCGACTCCAAGAACATCCAGGTCCTTTCATCCCCTTCAATGCTCTTCTACGTGCCCTGCCTGGTCTGGCGAATGCTGAACTGGCAGAGCGGCATCAGCGTGGACAGCGTGGTGACCATGGCCGCCGACTCCAAGAACATCCAGGTCCTTTCATCCCCTTCAATGCTCTTCTACGTGCCCTGCCTGGTCTGGCGAATGCTGAACTGGCAGAGCGGCATCAGCGTGGACAGCGTGGTGACCATGGCCGCCGACTCCAAGAACATCCAGGTCCTTTCATCCCCTTCAATGCTCTTCTACGTGCCCTGCCTGGTCTGGCGAATGCTGAACTGGCAGAGCGGCATCAGCGTGGACAGCGTGGTGACCATGGCCGCCGACTCCAAGAACATCCAGGTCCTTTCATCCCCTTCAATGCTCTTCTACGTGCCCTGCCTGGTCTGGCGAATGCTGAACTGGCAGAGCGGCATCAGCGTGGACAGCGTGGTGACCATGGCCGCCGACTCCAAGAACATCCAGGTCCTTTCATCCCCTTCAATGCTCTTCTACGTGCCCTGCCTGGTCTGGCGAATGCTGAACTGGCAGAGCGGCATCAGCGTGGACAGCGTGGTGACCATGGCCGCCGACTCCAAGAACATCCAGGTCCTTTCATCCCCTTCAATGCTCTTCTACGTGCCCTGCCTGGTCTGGCGAATGCTGAACTGGCAGAGCGGCATCAGCGTGGACAGCGTGGTGACCATGGCCGCCGACTCCAAGAACATCCAGGTCCTTTCATCCCCTTCAATGCTCTTCTACGTGCCCTGCCTGGTCTGGCGAATGCTGAACTGGCAGAGCGGCATCAGCGTGGACAGCGTGGTGACCATGGCCGCCGACTCCAAGAACATCCAGGTCCTTCATCCCCTTCAATGCTCTTCTACGCGCCTGCCTGGTCTGGCGAATGCTGAACTGGCAGAGCGGCATCAGCGTGGACAGCGTGGTGACCATGGCCGCCGACTCCAAGAACATCCAGGTCCTTTCATCTCCTTCAATGCTCTCCCACTGCCCTGCCTGGTCTGGCGAATGCTGAACTGGCAGAGCGGCATCAGCGTGGACAGCGTGGTGACCATGGCCGCCGACTCCAAGAACATCCAGGTACCTTTCATCCCCTTCAAATGCTCTTTGAGGTGCGCCTGCGTGGTTTGGCGAATGCTGAACTGGCAGAGCGGCATCAGCGTGGACAGCGTGGTGACCATGGCCGCCGACTCCAAGAACATCCAGGTCCTTTCATCCCCTTCAATGCTCTTCTACGTGCCCTGCCTGGTCTGGCGAATGCTGAACTGGCAGAGCGGCATCAGCGTGGACAGCGTGGTGACCATGGCCGCCGACTCCAAGAACATCCAGGTACCTTTCATCCCCTTCAATGCTCTTCTACGTGCCCTGCCTGGTCTGGCGAATGCTGAACTGGCAGAGCGGCATCAGCGTGGACAGCGTGGTGACCATGGCCGCCGACTCCAAGAACATCCAGGTCCTTTCAGGCCCTAACATGCTTTACTTCGTGCCCTGCCTGGTCTGGCGAATGCTGAACTGGCAGAGCGGCATCAGCGTGGACAGCGTGGTGACCATGGCCGCCGACTCCAAGAACATCCAGGTCCTTTCATCCCCTTCAATGCTCTTCTACGTGCCCTGCCTGGTCTGTCGAAATCAGTCAAACTGGCAGAGCGGCATCAGCGTGGACAGCGTGGTGACCATGGCCGCCGACTCCAAGAACATCAAGGTCCTTTCATCCCCTTCAATGCTCTTCTACGTGCCCTGCCTGGTCTGGCGAATGCTGAACTGGCAGAGCGGCATCAGCGTGGACAGCGTGGTGACCATGGCCGCCGACTCCAAGAACATCCAGGTCCTTTCATCCCCTTCAATGCTCTTCTACGTGCCCTGCCTGGTCTGGCGAATGCTGAACTGGCAGAAGCGGATCAGCGCGGACAGCGTGGTGACCATGGCCGCCGACTCCAAGATCATCCCGGTCCTGTCATCCCCTCCAATGCTCTTCTACGTGCCCTGCCTGGACGGGCGAATGCCGAACTGGCAGAGCGGCATCAGCGTGGACAGCGTGGTGACCACGGCGGCTGGATTCCAAGAACATCGAGGTCCTTTCATCCCCTTCAATGCTCTTCTACGCGCCCGGCCCTGTCTGGCGAATGCTGAACTGGCAGAGCGGCATCAGCGTGGACAGCGTGGTGAAATCATGGCTGCCTGACTCCAAGAACATCCAGGTCTTTTCATCCCCTTCAAATGTGCTTCGACGTGCCCTGCCTGGTCTGGCGAATGCTGAACTGGCAGAGCGGCATCAGCGTGGACAGCGTGGTGACCATGGCCGCCGACTCCAAGAACATCCAGGTCCTTTCATCCCCTTCAATGCTCTTCTACGTGCCCTGCCTGGTCTGGCGAATGCTGAACTGGCAGAGCGGCATCAGCGTGGACAGCGTGGTGACCATGGCCGCCGACTCCAAGAACATCCAGGTACCTTTCATCCCCTTCAATGCTCTTCTACGTGCCCTGCCTGGTCTGGCGGTATGCTGAACTGGCAGCGCGGCCTCAGCGTGGACCGCGTGGTCACCATGGCCGCCGACCCCAAGACCACCCAGGGCCGTTCATCCCCTTCCACGCCCCTCTACGCGCCCTGCCTGGTCTGGCGAATGCTGAACTGGCAGAGCGGCATCAGCGTGGACAGCGTGGTGACCATGGCCGCTGACTCCAAGAACATCCAGGTCCTTTCACTCCCTTCAATGCTCTTCTACGTGCCCTGCCTGGTCTGGCGAATGCTGAACTGGCAGAGCGGCATCAGCGTGGACAGCGTGGTGACCATGGCCGCCGACTCCAAGAACATCCAGGTCCTTTCATCCCCTTCAATGCTCTTCTACGTGCCCTGCCTGGTCTGGCGAATGCTGAACTGGCAGAGCGGCATCAGCGTGGACAGCGTGGCGACCATGGCCGCCGACTC